>JARFOD010156521.1:0-12217 GCA_031763545.1 Mopalia muscosa | reverse complement strand
TTGGGCTGGCACGTCGTCATATAAGTGAAATACCCTTGAGTACGACGTTAAACCCCAATCAAACAAACAAACAATATATATATATATCAATAAACTTAATATACACTGGCAACTGTGGAGAAAATTTATTGAGAAAAAAAAGTTTCATAGAACGCTTGACAATATTTCTTAGTTGCTGGTAAACATTTGAAACCCCGTCAAACATTGGAAATCGCTCAAATACTATGTACACCCGAACCTAATGAAGCCAGCCTTCTAGTGCAACACGTTTACCTTTTGTAATGGCTTTGTTTTGTAGTTTTGGGCTGTAAATCAGTCTCTTTTGTGCAGTATATGAAATCCAGTGAATTTCTTGGCTTTAGACTTATACAAGAGGCAATTTTACAGTCTCGCTCTCAAATGAGTAAAACGACCTTACGTTCGATGAAAATGAAAACGTAGCTCATTTCGTCTGTGTTTTATTTCACTTTAGTTTTACTTGATTTTGTGACTCTTGTTTCGCTCTACAACAGTCTGATCTTCTCCTGGAGTTGACATTTGGATTTGGGTACAGGGGTGTTAAAGGTTAAACCAAAATAGGAGGGAGTTAGGGCCTAAAGCCACTCTTTGATAATAGTAAATAGCGATTCAGTTCACAGGTAACGTGTACAGGTGTGTAAATAAACGTAAACTCTCCTAACGAGAGCTGTTAATGCAACTACAGACGACAGATACTTTGGCAGAGGCTTTCATAAGACTTGAGTGAAAGCTGCAGGCAACAGTCTTACGTAACAGGCTCGTTGGAGGCAGATTTTTTTTAAATAGTTATTTTCTTTCAGAAAACCAGAATACATTTATTCAAAGAAATGTTGCAGGTGGCTGGAGGGAGCTTCATGTTGCCCTGCTGCTCTCAGAGCTAAAGGGGAACAAGAATCTGATCTATTTGTGGTGTCTGTATTGCGTCCTGTTGTCGTCCTGTATTTATCTCCTGTGTTTGTTTGTTGCCCGTGGTGTCGAGGGTGGTTTCCTTCGCCCATTGGGCTGGCACGTCTTCATAGGAGTGAAATACTCTTGAGTACGACATTAAACCCCATTCAATAAAAACAAACAAATCAAAGAAATGTTTCTCTTTCTAATAATATCTTCCATTTGATTTAAAATACGCAAATTTAATTTATACGTAAATTATATCTGCCAAAACAGACGAAAACTGTGAAATGTCAAAACAGCTCGACCATTGTTTGCCAGTGGATATTTTAAAAATAGTCCAATCATTATATGTTTGCGTTGTACCTCCTAGGACTTTCCAGTGTGCTGTCCATGAATTAAACTCAGTGTGTACGCAATTGTTCATGTTTTTATACCAGTATATTAATCAAATAATGTTCAGAACGACGTAGAATCCCATGTAAACAGCAGCCCGTCCAGTTTTATACCTACGGCGGGAGCAACCGCCATCTTCATTATAAGTCTCCAAAGAAGTTTCCATTCCAAATAATTTTCTGGTTGTCTCTGTCCAGCTTCGGCTTCACTGCCGTTTAAATATGATCGAACTAACAAACTAAAGCACGAAATATGATAAGGTCTATTCAAACTTTGACAATATCGAAAAGAAAACAAAAATATACGGACATACGTTTTCGATCAGTTGAGAAAGATTTTGTTTAATTGTCACATTTATTGAAGATTAAAGCCGTTTGTATTCTGTAACACACAAACTTTCCCTTAGTGATGGCGTCTGCAGTTGCAGAGGTTATGCACATGTTTTTGCATCGGCAGGAGTTTAGGGCTAGACATGTGAGGTATGTAGACATAGGGAAAACAAAAGCGGATTAGGTAAGGCAGACCGGCAGAGCACCGCTTAACACAACATCCGTGCGTTCAAACAAACACTCTGCCACAGGGATCTGTTGACTGCACTCCGTGACATGCGCTATACCTGCAAGTAGAACCCTTCGGAAATGTCACACGGCTAATTGCGGAAAGCGGTCAAAATATGTATACATATATAATTTTAGACAATGGCCGTACTAAGCACATCATAATTTCACACTATCTTCTTTTTTGTAACTTCTTTTCACATGTCTGGACTTCTGTCTACTACACTGTAATATTTAAACTAGGCTAAGGCTTGAATTAAGTTTTGTGTCTTCAAGAAAGTATTTTTGTTATATAGAGATAACACTTTCTTAGTGTGAACCGAATCTAGTTCTGAATTTGCAGTTGAGTAGATCCGTTGATTTAATGGATTAGGTGGTTGGCAATATACTGCTGGCGATTTAGTGCTTTTCTCAGAGGGCCAAGGGTTCGATTCCTGGACCTTTCTTAGTTTGAAAATGCTTGAATGGCTACAAAACGTATAAAGTGTTTAAGTATGATCTCCGCAGAGAACAAAGCTAAAATGGCGCAGTAAATTCACATAAAATGGCAGAAAAATCTGAAACTTATTTGAACTACTTTGTGGTGTATCTGGCCCTGTTATGCAGTAAATTAAAACCTAACCGAGCTGGAAGAGATAACTGCGTCACATGGGAAGTTAATTTAAATCCCTGTTATATCAATGTTTGGTGCAAGCGTTCTATTGAATCTTTTCACCTTGCATACTTGCGCGAAATTATTTGGTTGTAGTGCTTCATTAACTTTAATTAATACTGCAATCTTTTGGAGACAGATTTAATTAAGATCTAGAGATTAGTCAAATGAAGACAGGATTAACGTAGACCAATAAGGCAATTGTAAAAAAAATACTTATATATGATATATTCTTAGTGTGTCTGTCTAGAGTTGCATCCCCTTGTTCATTTTTTTTTCTTGTCCGAGTTCAGAGAGCGATGTAGTACCTTGAATAAATAAATCAAATAAATATAGACCAATTGTTTAAAAAATGTGTCTTTGAATATCTTTAAGCTTATTAATATTAATGAGTTGTTTGGTATTTCGGGTCATTAAGTTCACATAGAAAATAAAATAGGCGTAGCCACTGAAGTACAATCTTGTCTCCGTCCATACACATATTGACAGATCTTTAATGTGGTCCATCAAAATGTTATAAACTTTATCGGAGTTAATTCACAATTATCTTTATTATTCTCGAGGATCCCATTTCCCTGAGCTACATCAAATTACCGTTCACATTATTGATTTCTGTCGACCATCATGTAAATGAGCGAGCCACATGATGTGGCTCCGGCAATCGCAGGGGTGGGTTTTACGAGGTTTACTCCCGTTTTTCCATCGTAATAGGGTGAAGTGGACAATCTGTTGTCATATAACGGAAATATACCCTTGAGTACGACGTTAAAACCCAATCAAACAAACAAACAAACAGACAACCCTGTTGCCCTGGTGCTCTTACAGCTAAAAGGAATCAGGACGCCGATCTGTTTGTGGCCTTTTTGTATTGCGTCCTGTGATTGTTTTGAAGTTGCCCCGTCATGTCTTTGTTTGTTGCCAATGGCGTCGATCGTGGTTTCCTCCACCCATTGTTCTGGTACGCCTTAATGTGAGTGTAAAGCCCGTAACTATGACGTTTAAACCTCAATCGAACAAACACAGAATCTGTTTTTACTCTATGAAGTATATTTTACAGCGCAAAAGGACAATCAATCAATAGTTTACAGATTAACGACAACACTTTATAAACCGCTTCAAAATATTACATAATTTGCACATTGAGTAAACACTGTCCTCCGTTCTTCAACCCCTATTCACCATAAAAAAGGCAAATCAAATTCATGGGAGAGCTTTACAGGTTGGTGAGAACACGCGATTAATTACACGCCATGCATGCGCTAAAAGTGACCTGTGACATTTCACATGTTACGCAACCAGACGTGTTATGACTGGCACACATGTTAACCTGGCCTGTATTTAAGTTGATGCAGGTCAATGGGCTCTCTGTGAGTATACGGGAATATACAGAAGCTAGAATATATGTATGTAATAAAATACTGAATGCGGATAACCTGTTCCCCGTGAGAGCTATATATTTTCATTAATCCGTTTAAATTCGAAGATTAAAAAAAAAGCCTAACGAATGTGGAACAAACCAAAATATACGAATACATAACCTATCGTCTCCCCTCTTAGATCTATCTACACCCGGGCAACGGGAAACTACCTCCACCGCCTTCCAAATCAGGCTTTAATTGTAATTTCGACGGCAATCGCGGGGGTGGTTTTTATGAGGTTTCCTTCCGGTTCTCCACCGTAATGAGGCTGTACAGTGTGAAGTGGACAATTCGTCGTCATACAAGTGATATACCCTTGAGTACGACGTTAAACACCAATCAAACAAACAAACAAACAATCGATTAATTAAAGCATCATCGGGAAGGATTAATGATAAGAGTTGTGAGTTTGGTTTACTGTATACATTTTAACTTGTAAAACAATTTGGGGGCCCTCTGCCTAAGGGCAGTTTGTTTGTGGAGTAACAACGCTATCTTTACTAAGCACAAGAGGAAGATTAACTTTAGAACAATATGAAAAAATTTCATATCTTGGTTGTGCTAATGTCAATTATCGTTGTAATATACCCGAGCATAGCAGAAAAAACCAAAGATTGCCAATTGTGGGTGGAGGCAGATCAATGTGCCTTTGTGCGGTTAGACTGTAACAGCGACACGGATTCGTTCTTTTGTGACGTGTGGTTATGTTGCCTGCACTGTAATTTATTTATTTTTTTAGATACAAGTACAACCGAACTCCATATACCAGGAAGTTATTGTCATGTTGAATTTCGATTCGAGGTATAAACTGGTATATTACAGCCAGGTGAAATTTACGTTTAGATTTCCCATACACCACCGTGAAATAAGCTCTACACCATACGACGTACACACCAATCAGATAAACACGACCACTTCAAGGAATAAATCTATCCAACCAGTCAATAATTCGTTGTAAATTAAATGATGTTTGTCACTTTGTTGTATGAACCTATTTATTGTGTCATAAACGTTATCAGTCTTCCTAGTTGAGATAAAAGCAATGATATGGTTACCCTTTAGATTTATGATTATTTATCAGCTCAAACACTATCTCTATTATGATGTATATTATAATCTATTTGTTATTTTACTTTATTTTTTTTTCTTGAAGAGAAAAAAAAAATGCTTTCTTTTTGGACCGGAACTGTGGTGCTGGTTAGCATGTTTTGTGAAAGCTAACTATAAAATATTTTAAAAAGTATATTCAAAGGTATACAAGTATATTTGAAGTATTAGATTCACGTGAAGAAACTTTACAAGCAGCAGCTAGGGTTTTTGACATTTTATGTTTTTTGCGCTATTAGTCTAATGTTTGAAAAGGACTCGAAAACGATCAAGATGGAAAGAATGTTGGAAGCCTGCTCGCTATTCGGAACTGTCTAGATATTCAATATATATGAATTAATTGGTCCTATTCTTCGTATAACATCGTACAACACAGTGAACACACACTATCATGTCAACTTGCTTGATAGATATTATTTAACAGAGGGCAACCCTGTTTTCATTGACGTCGATGTTTTCTCGCTATTCTACTTTTCATTTCATAACAGAATTGTGACACCAGCGACTTAATACTAGACAATGTATCGATTCATTCTGAATTGCAGTAGAGTCAGACACGGACCATTTCTTCTACCTGCATTCTTTGAGCTTTTTATGATACATGTTATTGTTATTCCAATGCCGTTACCAGGGAACCTGTATTTAAATAACACAATACAGGATGCATGCCCTCCGGCTTAATTGTTACCTTTATATTTCCACCTTTATTTTTATGAATTCAACTGATAAATTACGGATAAGATCATCCTCTTGTGATGAAAATAAATTCTCAGTCAGCTAGCTGCCTGTTAAATTATGCTGGACACGTAGGTTGACCTGCTTTTGACTTTTTCCCAAACCAGAATATGCGATGAATCGCTCAAGCCTCAGGCGAATTCTTGACAGAGGCCCAGTTTTAAAAAATGAAACTACTGACCCGTATATAAACAGTGCTTACAATACCTCTCTGTTGGCTATATATAATTGAAGAAGATACGTATTCGCACATATCTGCGGTCCGTCTTCGCATCACACAAGTAAAGTCTGATACATACGTCATGACAAAACTATCCTTGAATCTCATAACTAAATTTATATCTTGCTATATTTGTCGTTTCTAAATTTGCGCATAATTTGTTCTACATTCTACATGTCTAAATAGAGATGTTTAGCGCAGAAACATTCAGTATTAGTTGTCTCCAAGGTAATGTACAGTCGATCATATATTTTGTTCATTTTTGTTTATGGCTATTCAAATTCGATATGTTATCTTGACTTTATTATTTCCCAACTAATTGTGCGTATCACATTACTGGCTTTTCTAACTACAATGTGAGTTAATGTATCCCATAAGTGTTAAATCCAATTTTCCGTATAGCTCAGTCCTGTATTACTAATACATATTATATTTTACCTGGATTTTTACCAAGCACTGACTGCGCTTTGACATATAATATATTGTTGCAATAGAATTGCATATCTGTTAGCAGAGTAGGTTTTATATCAAGTTGACTGAAAAAAAAAAACGGGTACTGAAATTTTCAGTCTTGTTTTTTTTTATAATTCATTGTCTATATTATTTAAATATCTTTTAGGGGCAATTAGAAGATGGTAGATTTGATAACAAAATACTTGTTTATGGATGATAATAGAAGTTCAAATCCATAAACAAGTCTTTTCTTATTATTATTCGAATGTGTATTAATGTACCTCAGTAGTGTGTAGAAAATAATCTTCTACTGTCTGTTGCAGTTGGTATGGTCATACATCTCTTTGGTCAATCTTCTATTTCTCAATTCTACTTCAATATAAGCCTGTGGTTTATGCCTCAACTCGGGTACATTCTCAACAGAGTCCAGTTTATAAAATAAAAAATGTCTTTATAATAGGCACTTTATAAATCTTTTTTTTTCTTTTTGTCTTTTCAGAATGATTGGTGTTTTTGGTAGTCTCGCTTCCTACAACAAACTAAAGGGAAGTAATGATGATGATTGGGTTGACCGGTTGAACCACTTATATACTGTGGTCATATTGGCCATTTTCGCAGTCTTCGTTAGTACAGGGACTTACGTGGGCGACCCAATCCAGTGCTGGTGTCCAGCCCAATTCACTGGATCATACGTTGCCTACACAAAATGGATCTGCTGGGTGTCAAACACCTACTACCTTCCAATGGAGCAACCCATACCTGTCCATGTACCAACCCGGGCAGAGAAAGAACTCACCTACTATCAGTGGGTGCCGGTGATCCTGCTCTTCATGGCCCTACTATTCAAACTGCCTTGTGTCTTTTGGCGCATCTTCAGCAGCGGATCAGGTGTCAACCTTGAGAAGGTCGTGGACTTGACAGTCGCCAGTCAAATCGGTTCCCCGGAGAAGCGTGACGAGACCATCAGACACATAGCGATCTATCTGGATCGATGGTTGGAGACACACAGAGAATACCGTTACAACATTGTGGTCAGGATGCGCCAACGACTTTCTAGGGTCTGTTGCTTCTTCTGCGGCAAACGCGAAGGCACGTACTTAACAGGGTTTTATCTTCTTGTCAAAGCTTTATTTGTTGTTAATGTTATATGCCAGTTTTTCCTTCTCAACGGATTCATGGGTGGTTTCTACAGCGTCTACGGCTTAGAGGTTATTTCGGGTCTCGCCAATAACATCAACTGGAAAGAATCTATCCGCTTCCCCAGAGTCACCCTCTGTGATTTTGAAATCCGCCAGCTTCAGAATATTCAAAGATACACGGTACAATGCGTCCTGCCTATCAACTTGTTCAACGAGAAGATCTTTATATTCATCTGGTTCTGGTTTGCTTTTGTTGCCGCCGTCACATCAGGAAACTTCTTGTTCTGGTTGTGGAGAGTCGTCTTCAAGAGGAACCGAAACCAGTATGTGAAGAAATATTTGAAAGTCATGGATCAAATTCACACAGCAGAAGACAAGAAAGTATGCCAGAAGTTTGCGGATCAGTATCTAAGGGACGACGGACTTTTCGTTCTCCGATTGGTCAGAAAAAACTCCAACGAAATGTTGCTAGGCGACCTAATCCGCGAGCTGTGGCGAATATTTTGCGCCAAACCGCTCGTGAGGAAAAATCCAGAAGACTACGATGAATCCCAGGCCTAACTTAACGAGAATCAGTTAAATAAATAGAAGAAAGTGTTTTTCCAATTTTTTGCTGCAAGACATTTAGCTGCCTGCAAATGTGAACTGTATCAAGGGTGAAAGGTTTTTGCTGTTGTTGCTGTAAACTCCGCCCATCAGAACATTGTCACAGCTCTGCTCATTACTGGCAAATCATTTTCTGATTGCATTCCATTAAGGGCGATGTCTTAGCCAAATTACATAGGAGAATTTTAAAGCAATTTGAACCAAAGATGTCTTTATTATTTGGTCAAAACTTAACAGCCACAAAAGGTCATCTTTAGTAAAAAAAAAAAAAAAATTCTAGCGTATTTTCGTTAAGCTATCCCTGGTTTTTATACAGAGTCCATTGCCATTCCGAACATTTTGAAAAACATCCAGAAAACTAAATGTACATAATTGTAAACAAAAGTAATGACATTGATCTCAACTATGCAAAATTTATTGTGATGCTGTTTTGTTAAATTAAATTTAATAAGTGCCTATGCAATTTAATGACAGTGACAATCAGTTCTGATATTACTTCGATTTTAACTTTTTTCACACTCCTATTTCCCTTTTTATCAGAAATATACATTACTTAGATTTGGATTTACTTAGAGTAAAGCCAAAGTTTGTGAATGTAGCCAGATCATTGGGCATTATTATTACACAAACGAATAAGTTTGTATCTACCGCCATACCAAAGTTGAAAGATGTAATTCCTTTCCGTTTTAGTCATCCCAGTTCCAAAAGGAAGGCATAATGAATGACAAGATTGTGGTTGCAAATCTATTTCAAATGCAAACAAAGATCTGAACTGGATGTTTTTTGCTCTGGTCATTGTTGTTGAGTTGAACAGGGTTAAAGCTAATATACAGTTCATACATGTTTATTTTCACCATTTTTGTTTTTCTTAAGTAATGATTTCTTTTTTGCCATTATATGTGTAATCTTTTGTAAATCATGTTTTTTTTCTATGTTTATTTTTAAGTAAACTGTTTTCATGTTAAGGGAAATGTAAATATGTTGTTGTAGGCGCCTTGTTAAGGCAATGTGTTACTGATATAGAATGTACGATCGGTGCTATGTGGTCTAATCCAGAGTTATCCCTCTTTCCGATAAAACGAAAACCGCCGATAGGTGTCAGACGTTTTTGCCAAGTGCCTTATTACATTGTTTTATGAAATGTTGTTTTTTGTTTTTTCGATTTTAAACCAACCTGATAAGTTAAATAATTAAACTGATATAAGTACGATTGACAGTTTTTAATTCAAATACCGAATGGCTGATTCTATTGCCGATGAGATTTTGGTACAATAAAATGTTCCAAAGCTGTGATACGCTCGTCCAGTCTCGTTCTGATGATATCCTCTGGATTCATTATGACCACAAAATGTCACGTCTCAACAAGACTTCGTTGCCACGATAACGTGCATGGCTATGGAAACAAGCCGCATTTTGTTCATAGTGTTGGAATATAAGGATTAAAGACCAGTCGTACGGAGGCTTCCAAAGATGTGTTCGCCTGGACGAACTCAAAACGAGAATAGTCGAGAAACTGGACAGTGTTAAAAGATATTATTCAATGAGATAGTTCCAAAAACACATGTTGCAATAAATTAACTGGTCATTTTATATTCATTGTTCTATTTTCATCAAGCTTTAATTTTTGCTACACTCTAAATTTGGCAAAATTACTAATTTTGCCGACTGTTTTTTTTTTTTTTATTAGAAGCAGACATTAAATTAAAACAGACCTGTGTTTATTACTTTGTTTGGTTCATTTGCGCCAGATGTTGATTTTAACCTACTTTTTGACGTAACTGTATTTTGTCCCATGATCTATGTAAACTTTATATGTCCGCATGTCTAACATGGAATTAAATTATATTACGAGTCGAACAAATATGCATTTAATTGAACCTCGATTATATTTGGATGAATTTTGTTTAGCTATGCAATGGTAGTCTCGGGAAGTTGGTAAGGGAGGTGGTTTTATCCTTGTAAAGCGGTCCTCTGACGTCAGAACATTCGTGATAGTGGAGCTTTTACATGATGTCACACACATTTTTGCATTGTGACGTTACTAAAAGGCTATAAATCGCGTTTGTTTTGACGTCACAGACCGCCTGCAACGCCCCCTTTTTTTGACATTACCAGACTGCCTTATAGACGATAATCCTTGGACACCGGTATTGCCAGTTCTTCATTTAAGGACTCGCGTTGGATTCTTTTGACGAATCTGTGCTTTTCAAACTTGTTTGAAAAGTATTACATGTGTGTGGGAAATCTGTTTAAAAGAACTCACGTCTGTGAGCGAGAAACTCCCGCCAAGAACATCTTTTGCAAAAATGAAATAATAAAATTATTTACATTGATTCGTTGAAGTTTGATGAAAAGTGAAGAGAAAACTGTTGCAGCTTTTTGTTAATAACCATCTCCGTTTGCTTGAGCATTGTGTTGTTTGAAGAGAAGAAAATGCTGTATAACGATTGGTCTTAATAAAAACAAGACATGGTATTTGTAAGCCGCTTCTTATAAAAGCATTTGTGTAACATAGCATTGATTTTTAAACTTGATGTTTATTAGTTGTTTGTTTTTGTTTTTTGTTATTTCCCCTCTTCTATTCAAATCCTCATTAAGGGTTGTAAATCTCCATATTCGACAACTCGTACACTCCATTTTGCCTTGAAATAACTGAGCCAGTTTGCATGCATTTGGTCAACCAATGAGTTTACTATACAGTCGTCTCAACTTGTGCCTATCAGTACGTACTACGTCATCATAAATTGCTTATCACGTGATATGTTGCCATCCAATGATACGATGTGTAATAAAATTTTGATCAATCAAAATCAAGGGCATATGGAATTGAGAATGAATTTTTAGTCAACGTTATGAAAGAGTTCAAAAGTTGTGTGAAGTTGAATTTTGTTGCAATAAAACGCATATAGTTAATAATGCTTGTAATGTATTGTTGAAGTGGAGGCCCTATCGCGATAAGCCAATATTTGTAAATATCTCGGTTTCCAATAAGCATGTCTCTGGAGCTTCCAGAGCTATTTGGTTCGCGGGAAATATTGTTATGCACTTAACAGAAATAAGTTGTTTGTATTTGGAGGATTATATTTTAATAAAACATTGCTTTTATAGTCTGTGGTTAATTCGTTTGTTATTTATAGCGTACTGCCTACTAACGTATTTATAGATGTACCGTACCGTCTATGGACTTGAGCCCGTCTGACGACAACCATACATAGGGGAGGTACACGACGTGGCCGGGGCAATCACGGGGGCGCTTTTTACTAGGTTTGTTTCTGGCTTTCTATGGTATTTAAGTAAGGAATATGGTGAAGTGGACAATCCGTCGTCATCTAAGTGAAAAAGCGTTAAGCACGACGTCAAATCGCAGTCAAACAAACATATAGCTTTTATTTGAAGAAAAAATAACAGGAGATAGCAAACCTATAATGTAAAGATGCATGGACAATGTCGATGTTTTTTTAAGCTCTAAAAATTGTGATTTGGACGCGTTAAATATCAATTAAATTGGAAGTTCTTGGAGATTGTTTACAAATCCTGTTAACAAAATTGTTTGATTAGGGTTGAACGTGTTCTTAAATTTGTTTCATTTATATGACGGCGGGTTGTCCATTTCACATGTCCTGCTTTGCTAAATAACGATGGAAACCCGGAAGGAAACCTCGTTAAAACCATCCCCGCGATTTCCTGAGTCACATCGTGTGACTACCTCATATATCGGTACCCAATGGTACCGATATAGTGAACGAGACTAAGACAACTCGCGTACACTATGCCAGGCAATCGCGTATTAATTCCCGCCAATATTTGGGGCGACGTATGCCGTAGACCAGCAAATAAAAGAAGTGCAAAACAAAATGTCCCGGGTGTATCTTGGAGTCAATGTCTAGACGTAGGAAGAAGAATTGATTATATTTTAGAATGGATCGACAAGTGGACTCAATCCCGTGAACGATACATCGAAGTTGGATACGTTGGATACGCTTACCACTAGGTCTTGACCACCGCTTTTGTCGACAAAATGACGATAG
>JARFOD010156510.1:0-12218 GCA_031763545.1 Mopalia muscosa | reverse complement strand
AACCACCCCCGCGATTGCCGGAGCCACAACATATGACTTGCTCATATACCTGATGGTCGAAAGGCGGACTCGAACCCGTGAACGGTAAATCGAAGAATGTTCGGTTCAGGAAGCGCACTCACTACCACTGAGCCACGGCCGCGGGCCCTGGTGACAAAGAAAGGACAGGACAAGCACAGGACTCTATGCAAAAGCAATCAGAAACAAGATTAGTTTATTTTTGCCCCTTAGCTCCCAATGGCATGTGGAGGATAAGTCTATCACTGCTTCTAGGTAGAATATTGTTTTCTGAACAGATTCTGATTGGCATTTCTTATCAATCCAGTTGGTGGTTGGGAGGGGGCTTTCTGTTACCCTTGTGCTCTCAGATCTAAGAGGCAGTGGCTTCCAAGTAAGTTTCCTTTTCGCATAGTTTGTTTGTTTGATTAGTGTTTAATGCGTTCTAAAGGGTAATTCACTTATATGACAACGGATTGTCCACTTCACACTACCTTATTACGGTGGAAAACCGGGAGAAAACCTCGTAAAAACCATCCCCGCGATTGCTGGAGCCACAACATGTGACTCCCAGATGGTCGAAAGGCGGACTTGAACCTGTGAACGGTAAATCGAAGCATGTTCGGTTCAGGAAGCGCACTCGCTTCCTCTGAGCCACAGCCGTGGGCCCCTTTTTGCATAGGACCGGCATGACATTGTGAGTGAAATAACCTTAAGTACGATATAAAACCCTATTTAAACAATTTATCTTATCCGAGCTCGTGCTTAAACAAGGTGATGCTGAGTCCTTGTCTCTTAACCCAGCAGTCATTGCAGTGTGTTAGTTTGTTTAATTGGGGTTTAACATTATACTCCAGGTTATTTTGCTTTATATATACAACTGGATTATCCACTTCACACTGTTCCTTGACTAATAACTGTGAAAAACCAAGCGGAAACCTCCCCCATGATTACCAGAGCCCCATCGTGTGACTCGATCCGATACATGGAAGTAAGATTTGTAAGCACACATGCTAAACCCTAAGCCTTGCTGTGTGAGAGTCGCTTCAGACTATTGCAATAGATGTTATTTAATCACATAGTTTCGTGTGAATGAAATGAATCAAACAAAACATTTAAAATTATTTGATAAAAAGTCCCTCAATTAGTAGATTGTTTGATTGGGATTTTATGCCGTACTTAAGGTTATTTCACTAACATGACTGTGTGTTAACCAAATGGGTGAGGGAAACCACCCACGACTCCACTGGCAACAAACAAGACAACCAGACAACCACAGAAAGCCATAAACATATAGGCTTCGTGTCACCCCTTGGCTCTTAGAGCAACAGGATTTCTTTGTCGTACTCAAGGGTATTTCAATTATATGACAACAGATTGTCCACTTCACACTGTACACAGCGGTGGAAAGCCGGGATGAAACCTTGTAAAAACCAACCCTAGAGCCAGAACATATGACTCGCTCATATACCTGACGGTCGACAAGTGAACTCGATCCCGTAAACGGTAAACCGAAGCAGGTTCAGTTTAGGAAGTGCACACGCTACCACTGAGCCACGTTCGCGGGCCAAGACAACAGGAAGCTCCCTTCAACCATCGCTAAAAAAGTAAATACATATTAAAAAATAAACTCCGTGTTTACAAAAATCCAGTAAAGCTTGGGGACTGATTGCTCATTCAATCTACAAGTGGTGTTTCTGGATGTGCTTGAATCTATCTCATTTAACAGACATAGGAGTATTGCTACAATAATTGACATTAGCAGAACCTTATAACTTGAAATGTTTCAATACTGTTGAAAAGTTAATCTTCCACCAGTAAAGACAGCGTTGCTCTTCAAACTACCTTAATGCAGAGGGCTATAGATGCAACAGGACACAATTGTCCTGACATCGTAAAATCTATAACTAATTGTTTAGATTTGGGTTTTACACGATACTTCACTCAAATATCACTTTTTCTTGCATGACAGCTTGTCAAAACAATGGGTGAAGAAAATCAGTTAACCACCCTTTACACAGCAGGCAACAAACAAAATCACAAGACACAACTTAAATACTTCACAAACAGGTAAACGTCATGTTGCCCCTTAGCTCTGAGAGCACCAGGGCAACAGTAATCTCCCTCTCATCCCTCCGCAAGGTCCAGGTGGAAAATTAACTCTTAAAATATAACTTTTCAAATTTTAAGAACCTCAACAGGTCAGCTGGTTTGTTTCTTCGCAGCTTGAGCAAGGATTTTTTCCTTCCAAAGTTGGAAGTTAACCTTGCCATCAACTTCTTCCTCTTTGCTCTGTTTCTCCGGAACTGGCGTTTCTTCTGAAATAACCAATAACAGATTGTCAGAACACAAGCCTGAGGTGTAAAGAATTATTATAAGACAAAGAGCTAAACGCCTAAAATGTCACTGCACATATTATATCATTAAAGCGCTTTAATTTTGGTCGAAAGATGGAATATTTGTGCCGTTGATGATATAAAATATCTATTCAAGGGATTGAATATATGCCCCTCAAATTTTAAAACAACCTTCCAAAATTTTAGCTGAAAAATAAATTGAATATATTAACTACAAATTAATTAGCTTATGCCATTTTGGCTCTTTCAGACTGCAGTTGTTCATGTCAAATCTTAGGCTGAATCATTCAAAAGCCAATTGAACATTTCAATTGGATGTTCAAAATAAACCCTGTTCTGGTAATCCTCAAGACATGGGCATTCTTTTATCAGAGGCTAAAATATAGGATTTGCATAATTGTTAGTTTGATTGGGGTTTAGTGTCGTACTCAAGGGTATTTTACTTAAATGACGGATTGCCCAGTTCACACAGTTCCTTGCCTTATTACGATGGAGAAATGGGAGGAAACCTCATCATTATTCACAGTATATAATCAAGGTTTCATGTGAAACAAAAAAGTGTCGTGCCGTGCCGAGCCCCCACACAGAGATGAATCTCAAGTAAGCCTATTGTAGAGATTGGACATGCACAGCTTAATACTAAAAATGTCTGACAAAAATATATTAAACATTTCAACCTCTGCTATATAAACATTATCTTTGCTTAATTTTCAAGCAATATAACATTGACACCATGCTTACCGAATACAGCATTCTCTAATTCTTCGTAAAATGATTTCGCTCTTTTTCTATTTGGAGATTTTTTTTCACCTGAGAATATAAAGAAAAAATAAATTACAAATTTGTACATGTATTTTCACATTTTATGTCAGATGCGGTTTAATCTAGCTACATTTTGAAAAGGCTTTTGAGCGACCAACATTTCTTAATTTTCTTTAAATTTTTTAATCTTTCATCTACTTCCAATAATGTGGATTAAGACTTTTTTTAATTTGAATATTTTAGTCTACAATTTCAAAGAAAGAAAAAAAAAATATATATATAGAGAAAGCAAATTTGATGTTGCTTTAATCAAATTTTTATTCTGTTGTTCGCTCTTCTTATTTGTTCATTTTATTTGTTCATTTTATTCTTTCTGTTAAATTATTTTAGAGAAAAGTAATAAACAAATTTGGTTTAAGTGATACTAAATTTGGAATTTATACATTTGTTACCATCTCACATCAGTTGGCACTTGAAAGTTTGTGTTCATTTATGAATTAAACTCAAGTTTATAAAATTTAAAACCGTCAATAAAATGATAACTATACATAAACTCACCTGTGATTTCTTGCGCAATTTTTAACAAATCTGTGACTAGTCTATCAAAGGTGGCCTTCTTTACTGAGGCTGCATCTCGAAGTTTACCCCAATCTACTTTGATCTTCAGATTTCTTTGAGAAAATAATTTTTAAAAAATCAATCAAATATAATTAAATTATTTGTTGCTGCAACAGGTTTGTTTCTTTGATTGGGGTTTAACGCTGTACTAAGTTTTTTTTCACTGTACCAGCTTTACAAATCCAATGTGTGAAGGAAACCACCCTCGACGTCACTGATGAAAAACAACATCAAGAGATGACAATCACAAGATGTAAAACAAAGACCTCACAAACAGATCGGCTTCATGTTGCCTTTTAGCTTTGAGGGCAACTGGGCAACACAAAGATCCCACCAGCGCCTCTACAAAATCTGACTGCTTGACATTTTATAAAATTAAAAAAAAACTGATCTTAGTATATCAGTCAGAACATGTTTGAATTCAACCAAGCGCTTCCTTTTTCAGACAGGCACAAGGTAGAGTTACAAGAGTAGACCAGGATTTTTGACAAAAACGAACACACCTAATCTCTTTTCAAATGACTTAGGCAAAGTACAGAATACGTCAAACGATGTGGAATGAGGAATTTATCAAAGTTTCTGTCAATGAGATGTCAGATGTGAACTAGCCTAAAACTTAAAATGACATTTTGTGAATGAGATGCAAAGATCTAAAAACTGTGTTAGTTCCAAACACAGAGAACTTCATGTTTGCTCAAACAAAGTGCCGAACTGTCTAGCAAACATGAAGTTGTGTGTGATTGGAAAAGCTCTACTGGAGTCAGATATATAGATCTACAGACAATACTTTGTTGACATGAATCATTTTAATAATGTGGCCCCTCCCTGCTATAGATTTACAGGTCATTATGTTTGTTGATTTGGCCCTTATATTCCTGCTCCATTCACAGAGCTTATCAGAAAATCCAAACAAAAACTTCATAAAAATATAACTTTTTGACATTTTTTTTTAAACTGACAAAACAAACAACAAACAATATATGGAGACCCAAAAAATGACAACCAGGGAAACAAAAATTTAAAATGGCAGGTTGTAAGTTAGATAATAGGATCTTTAGATAGAGATAACAGACTTTGTTTTTCACACCTTCCTTACCTACCTTGTCTAGACATCATGTCTGATAGAGCATGCCTTTAAATCTGACAGCTGAATAATTGTTTCAAGTTTGCATCACAAACTCACTAGGGAAACATTTTGACACTTCAGTTTCTTGAGAATTTATAGCTATGAATGTCAAATTAATTTGTAAATACTTTCGTAAAATTTAAAAGTATGTAAAAGAAAATAAACATCTGATTTACTATTGGTCACACTTTAATTATGAAAGCATAGTTTTAACAGCTTAAGTTTGCTAACTTTTATATGATAGCAAGTTTTAAGATTACAACCTATTTTAATTATAAAATTAATTAATTAATTAATCTGAATTTTTATTTTTATTTGTTTATATTTGGGGAGGGGGGGGGGGGATAGAGTTGGTGTCATGGAACTTGGATAAGTATAAACATGACATTTCCATATTTTTATCTCTTTCTATCCTGAGCAACCTTGACAAACTTAAATCAGTGTGGAATCATATTTATCCAAACTTGTTAAAGTGTTTTACAAAAGCACTTACTTGCAGGCAGCACAGAGTGAGGTGGCTTGATATAATGGTGATTTGAAATCCACTTGGACACACGATTTCTCATTATGCTGAACTTCAGTTCTGTCGAAACAAACAAAAACAAAAAACTTATCCGTTTTGTGTGATATATATTTTAAAAGTTCCAACACTGGCACAGAGATGTTGATTAATTCAAATCAATGAATCAACTTTCACATTTCAAGTCTAAATTGCGAAAAATCATTAACAGTGATGTGAAATAATATTTCATTTAGTCACTAACACCTTCATTTGAACAAAAGGGCGGTATCAGACACAATAAAATCTATGGCATAAACATACATAGATTGTGCATTATGGAATCATTCAGATTGTGAGACTCATTAAATAACAGTATAAGGCCATCAATACTAATTCATTTGTTTCATGTAACCATACCTACCCCAAAAATAGATACGTTAACATTTTATTAATTGCTTTTTGTTTGGAAATTGGGGACATACTTTTAACCTACACATCAAAAAGGAATGGAATTTTGTTGTTTTATCATTGAATACCTTTAAATAATGGAAGTAGCCAACAGCAAGGACAAAAATCACATTTTTAACTCTTTTTTTTTCCAGATATATTAGGCTCGTATAACAGAATTTCAAACAAAAGTGGCTATAGTTATTAATTCAACAAATAAGAAGAATAAATAAAAATAAAACAATAATCCCCATCTTCCCACTTTTTTTTATAATCGTGTTACTGGACACTAATATATTATTATGTATGGCCTAATCTAACACGGATACAAGTAAGGAGACTTAAAGCTTAAAAAATAAATGAATCAACACAAAACTTTCTTTATAGCTAAAAATAAAGTTTATTTGTTTATAATCTTTAACATCAACACTTAGCTTCAACTCCGTATGAAAATAATGTGCAAGTGACTGACTAACATTGTGGTACCTTTGAAGCGATCATTTGTTTAAACCACAGACACAATTTTATCTTTTTTACAACATTACTTTAAACTAAATAAAACACAAATTCTTGAGTTAATTCCATGCTATCATAGTTTATTTGATTAAAAGTTATGCCGACCACTGGTCTAATAAATGATTATGTGCAGGGGCTTAGCCAGAAATCAAAACTATGGTGTCCAAACTGGTCATTTTGCTTCACTGCTATAATAACTGGGTGTCCAATTTTTACAGTTTCCTTATCTCCTGCATGCTAAATTTTCTTTAAACTGTGTTTCCAAATGAGGCAATTGTTCAATTCAGTGTGTCTGAAGGACGGTGAATAGTCCTCTGCTTAAGGGGTGTCTAGAAAACACAGACCTAGAAAACACAGACCACAGACCTAGAAAACACAGACCTAGAAAACACAGACCCTAAGTTTTTACGTTTCAAGCTATACCCTCTGCTTAAGCCTTTCATTTAAGTGGAATAGCTCAGAAGATGTTAGAGTCTTAAACAATATATCATAATTTTTGTGTCTTTTAGAAAGTTATTTTGGGATAGAAAGCGGCAGCCGGGTGGCTGAGTGGTCTAGGTAGCCTGCATTAAGTGCTAGTGACGATTTGGTGCCTAACTGAGGGTCGTGGGTTCGATTCCCGGCGGACGGGTTTCAACCTACAAAATTTTCTGAACAGGTATATCTTCTAACTAATAAAGTGTTATCCCAAAATAACAAAAAATACAATATATCACTTTAACTGTTTTTAATTAATGACACATTTTGTGATTGTAAATGAAGCCCCTAATTCAGCTCAAACTTGTCCATAAAATTAATGTTTTGAAAGTGAATTTAAGAACAAAACCTAGAAATTGTTAATGATAGGCAGATTTTTAGATAGGCAGCATCAAGATTTCTCAGAAAAAGATAAATATGTTTGTTTACATGCCCTAGAACATTAACAACTTTCAGAAGTGTTCACAAACCAAATTTTACTCAACAATGTAACACGTTTTCATTCTGTTTATTTTAAAGAGTTAACTATTTTTATTCCATTTTTTCTGAAGTACTTTAGTGTCTATTGAGTTAAAGTGACACATTGATTGATTGATTGATTGGTTGATTGATTGATTGATTGGTGTTACAGCCATGCTTAAGGTTATTTCACTTATATGATGGCAGTGTATTCCAACACTGAGTAGACATAAAAGAAACTCAACTTAATCTTAGTCCATAGATTGTAATTTAGTTGAATCAAATTAATTTAAACATACCGATTGTGAATATACGATATGAAGATACAGTATTACCAATATTAACACTAGACTGAAATGAAGTTGAAAATATTTACAAGCAAAAACAATCTAAACAATTAAATTTGAAAAAAACATTATTTTATTCTATATAACACAACCATAAAAATTGCAATTCAAAATAATATTACAAAAAAAACTTCACAAGTTTAAAAAATATAACAATTATCACAAACAGGTATGATGTAAAACAAACAAAAACAATTATTAATGGATGACTTGTCATTGCACTTCAAAATAAGGGATGATTTATAAAAAAACAAATTTGTTTAAATCATATATAAAAACAGACTTTAGGACAGAACACTTTTGTAAAACAATATGTCTGTAAATAATGTTGAAACATTTGTTATTACATGTATACAATCATGTGAGGATTTTTGAATTTTAAATAAAAATGTTGCATGATTCTGACCTGTATTATTCACATCCTATTCCGCCCAATCCAAATAATTTTTGAGTATCTATCTACCACGATTTTTGTGAGTGGTATACTGGGGTTATGTGGCCATTTTGTTCAATTCTCGCCATTCTAACAGGAGGTATGTCAGAATGGCTTCTGTGCCTCTTTTGTGGGTTAACATTTTTAACTGGGGGGTTTCTGAAGGCCTCTAAATCGGTTTGAGATAACATTGCTGTCAACTCAAGGGAATCGCGAATACGACACAAAATTTCATAATTTTCACGACCATTGACAGTGAGTGTGAAAGTTTCATTGTCATTATCTAGTTTTCGCTTCTGTCCTATATTAAGGCTATTTCTAACTCCTGTCATATTTTTCTCCGGCTTTCTCAACTTAGGTTCTAATGGCGAAAGAAACTTTTCATCATTCTTACGATCCCTCCCAGGACAGGCGCAAATTCTCACCTCAACAGCAGCACGGCCTAGCACAGACATGTTATGCTCAAGTGTGAACACGATTTGGATTGGTCGTCTGTTAGGTCCACCCACACACGAACCTAGACACATGAACTGAAAGAGATTCACCACCCAATCCGATCCAGCCTGTGCAGCCTCATGGGGAATGACAACACTCTGTCGTCCGGTTGTTTTATCATCAACGTACTGGGCAAATTGATGCTCGCAACGAAGAAAATGTGAAGGGGCTGGATGGTTTTCGTTATGTTCTTTACACGTAGCGTGATTCGGACAGCGCTTGACAACATCTTGCACATGCTCAGACTTACTGAAGACGGCCATTGCCCGGATACATGTGCCCATTGGGGGTGGATGTTCCGTCTTGAATTGAACAGGGCAGGATGAGGCCATGCGCACATAGAGCTTCCTGAAATTGGAGGAATATGTCCAGGAGGTAGATTTCGTCTCCTTCTCCGGCTTAGTGATCAAAATTTCAAATCCGTAAGCGCCACGATAGTCAACATGGGATGGTACTGTATGTTGTGGTGAATAATGTTCTACTCTGGTTTGAGGTGCAGCTACAGTTACTGGGGAAACCTAAAAAAATAATAATAATTAAATTATTTACAAAACATGTTTTAAATGAACTATCTCTAACAACCATTTGATGAGAATGATTACATCAGAGTTTTATGCTATACCTAAAGTTTTGCTCAGTATAATGACAAAATTCTATGCATTCCAAAACTGATTTACATTTGTATTTTTTCTCTGGTGTAAAATTATTTAAAGATAAATACCTAAACTAAAGTCACAAGCAAATTGACAAATTAGCACGATAGCAGCCTTCCTTGGGTTAAACTTCTCTTTATTCAATTGTGAGTGACAAAGCGGCTGACTATACAGCTTGATTGTTTGTCTTGAAAAGTAAATGTTTTAAGTTTAGCATCCAGTGGAGCCGTGCAAATATTTCTTTTTCTGCATTCATATTTATTCTTGTAAAAATATGACCTGGTGTAAGAATAAATACATACCTGTTGAAAGTAGACATTTTGAGAGCTATCAACTGTTGGGGACTGACAATCTGGGCTTGTACTGCGACTTGAACAACTGGTTTGTTTAACAATTGCAGGAAGCATTTCTGATATACTATTTTCCAGTGGTAGGTCATAAGTTTCCCCATTAAAATCTTCAGTTTTTGTTTGTGAGACGTCTAAATTGGACAACGAATAATCATCACTGCTCATAGAATCTCCAATAGTACTCCATAAATATTCAAACATGTCTTGAGAGGAAGATTTGACCTCTATAGCCTCTGAACTTTGACCTAGGGCAGTTATTTTAGACATGACTTTGCTGTGTGTGGGTTGAAGTCAAGAAACTCAATGATATGCCCAATCTACCATCATGAACTATATATACTCAGAAAATTAATAGAAAAATAACTGTTTCCTAAAAAAAGAGATAACTGTGAATAGCTTGGTAATTCCTAATCTGGCTGTAATTTTACTGTTTGATCTATGATAGGACGTGTGAACAATAGAGTTTGATCTAACAGTTTGTTATGGCGTTATTAACACCTGACGGAACCAATAATTCAAAACATTTAATATCTCCACAGGTGTGCAAAGCCCTGAGTACTTGATGTTTTCCACTCCCTCCCTAACTCCACCTTCAACCACACCCTTACCCCCACCCCCTTAAGCCTTTCCCCCAATACTCCACTTAACTGTTATAAGACAATGGACAAAAATCAGTATTCACAATATCTGAGATTGCCCATTGAGGATTAATTAAATCATGTAATAAAACTTTGCAACTCAATAACTAAAGGTGGGGTTTTGTAAAGTGGAAGACAATACATGATAATAAGTACTGTTAATATAAAACATTTAGCACTGAATTAGTCACTTTGAAGTTTCAATGAATTAAAATATTTCAACAATTAACAATTGAATTGTGGCAAATCATTTCCTAGTTTGTATATGAAGTAAATGATGTCCCATATACAGAAAGCAGAATTTAAAAGTCTGCTTTAATCTTTAGTTTATTTTATCAAGGCTTAGAATTTCTGATTATGAAATATTTATTTAACAAATTAACCAGTTTGTTTAAATGTTAGTCACTTTTGATAAATCCAAACTATTTATTTTTTGGCATAGCACTGAAATTTATCAGATATAAAATACATACATTATTTTTAATAATAACCTATTGTATATTTTTTTTTTTTATTATTTTTTGTTTTTAACCAGAACATTGAAACAACTGACACATTGAGTAATGGTGATGTTTTTCACTGATTAAAGGCTAGACTAGTCTCTCATGTCAACATGTATATTTCACTGCTGCTTGCATCTGTCTGTGTATGCCTCAGTTGTTTATATCTGTCACAACCCTGATATAAACATCCACATGTCAGTATCATACACAGGTGGGCAGCTATGGGAAAATAGCATGCCACTGTTTGTACCTAACAGTGAACTGATCTGTTATGTGTCAAACATTTAATCTAGTTTGCATATCAGACGGTGCCTATTTGTATCCTTTTCATAGATACATATATTTTTTTTTAATTTACTGTCATATTCTAAAGGATAACATTAAGAATAAAAAGATAGTACTTTGGCATATTATTAGCAATGTTTTACAAATTTTGCAATAAAAATTGACCATAAAGACAAAACAAGTCTTCAGTTGAATTTTGACAGAATTCAATCAAAAATTTAACTTTGTATTTCTAAAGGCTAAAACTATTTTTTTTTTTTTTTTTTAATAAAACATGAAAACTAAAATATAAAATTTTAAAACTTAAGTTTGTTTTTGTTGTATTTTGTTTAAATACTGTTTGTCAATAAAACTAGAATGTGATTTCTCCTTGCATCACAGAATTATTATAAAATGAAAACTAAAAGCTAGCATTTTGTACATGCCGACTGCTTATTAACCCTGGTTAAATAAAACTTTACTCGATCAAAAAATATTTTATTACCAATACAGCTATTTGATTAATTTCTCTTTTGTTTGGGTCAGCTTTAATCCAATTTAGTAACAATTTTCATCTTAAACAGGGAGCTGTGAATTCAAGTATAATTAATATTTTTTATTTATTTAAACAGTTACATTGTGTAGAAGAAACAAAATACGGTTCATTTATAATTAGAAAGTTTTGAATAGATCATGATTTTTTTAAAATTATTATTGGGGTATTGCTTAAATAATTTCAGCCTAAATTTAGTTTTTTGGGGTAATTAGGGTTTATTGACCATAAAGACGAAAGCATTCAACTATTTTTAAATTTGTATTTCTAAAGGATAAAACTAATTTTTAAAATAAAACATGAAACTAAAATATAAAACTTTTAAAACTAAAGTTGTTTTTGTTGTATTTTGTTTAAATACTGTTTTTCCCAAAAATAAAATGTGATTTCTCCTGGCAGCACAGAATTATTATAAAATGAAAACTAAAAGCTAGCATTTTGTACGTGCCGACTGCTTATTAACCCTGGTTAAATAAAACTTGACTTGATTAAAAAATATCTGATTACCAATACAGCTATTTGATTAATTTCTCTTTAGTTTGGGTCAGCTTTAATCCAATTAAGTAACAGTTTCATCTAAAACTAATGTGTTTCTGATAACTGTTTGAAAATGATCAATTCAGATTATTCAATAAAATACTGATCAGGGCTTGAAAATTACGTGTTCCGACGGCCCGGGACAACCTCTTTTTTCAGTCGGGCAAGTGACTTTTTGTGTGCT
>JARFOD010156499.1:0-12218 GCA_031763545.1 Mopalia muscosa | reverse complement strand
GCTTTCTGTTGCCCTGGTGTTCGCAGAGCTAAAGGGTAACGAGAAGCAAATTTGTTTGTGATGTTCTGTATTTGTGTTCGTCGTCATAAAACACCCTTGAGTACGACGTTAAACACCAATCAAACAAACAAACAAACAAAACCATGTGTTGCTTTAAATGTAGTAATAAATACATAGAGTGACACATTTGATTTGTAATGAAGGCACTGTGGTGAAAAAAGCTCTGTCATGTCTGTCTTCATTGAAGCACTATTTAAGTGGATCCCTTAGACTGTATCTGACATGACACATATATGTAAGTGTCCTGGTACCTGATTCATACTTCCCTCATAATCAGATCTATTTTTAGCATGCTGACCTATTTTTATCTTTCATTTCTCTTATGTTAGCAAATGAATATAAAAACATGTTGTACCTACATGTATATTATGTTGACTTGGAATTTGTAAACTGTATTGAAGCAGGACGTTTACACTGACAGAAGCTTCAAGGATACAAACCTTACATGTAAACCAGCCATTTTATTTCACCTTTTCAAAACCTGTCTGCCAGGCCTCAGGTAAAAACTATTTGAGTTGAACTACATGTAACTAGAGATATTATGAAGCTGTTGTGATTTGGAAAGTCGGTTTCGAATATACCTTTGTGTTACTTGGATTGAATCTTAAAAAAAGTTTTGGATTGGAAAAAAGGATTGTGATTTGGGGCAGCCAGTCTGACTACAAGGGACTTTCTGTTGACCTGGTTCTCTAAGAGATTAGGGGCAACTTGAAAGAGATTGGGTTACATGAATTAATCAAGTTCATTCTAACACTTCTCTATTGTCATTTTAGTTTCATTTCTCATAATTTGTCATGAATTTTTGTGTTTGATGCCATGTACATGTAGGTCACAGTCACAGATTTAGTCATTGGTTTAGCTAGAAGGGTCATCTTATTGCCCTGGTTCCAGTTGCTTGAAAGGCGATTCACCGCTAATACCAGGTTAAAACACTAAGACCAGGTTAAAGATACACCATCACCATTACAAGTCCATAACAGCCTAAAACTCTAATCAAAACAAACAAGTACTGTATAATGTCTGCTACATAGTAGTTATAATACCTATTAACATTATATTTTGAATGCCACAGTAAATAACAAACAATCCCCTGTAATTGTTGTAGACTTGATTAACATTATTTTGATTGGATCCGGATTATAAAAAGGTAGGGCAGCCCATACAAAGACATTTACAAGGGCGCTTTCTGTTGCCATGGTGCTCTCAGAGCTAAAGGGCAGCATGAAGTGGATCTGTTCATGATGTTTTTGTATTATGTCTTTTGGCCAGTTGTTTGTTGCCAGTGCATCTAGGGTGGTTTTTATTACCCTTTGGGCTGGCATGCTGTCATATGAGTGAAATAACCTTAAGTACAACATAAAACCCTTATCAAACAAACAATAGAGGTAGGAAGTTCGAATAGCCTTTGGTAGCTTATCAGCCTGTCCAAAGGAGTGAAATAATTTAAACTGGCATAAAATACTCAACTGTTTTAACTTTGTTGTTGCACTATTTTGTATCCCCACTTAAGTGTGGACACATTGTGCATTTTTCTCTTGCACTATGTGTAATATGGTCGCTTTGACCTGAAACTTTGCAAGTGTGTTTTCTAACCCAGTCTCACTGTCTGTCAGCAAAAAGTCTGATCGCAGACTCACACACTCACTTTGTTAATACTGTATTGTAGGTCTCTTGTCGATGACTGTTACAAAAGCCTAGACTTGCAGATAATAGTGATCTATGAGTTCATATGACACCAACTGAAAAAAACAGGACATTAGTAAATAAATGTCAAAGTTCATCTATAAGCGTATATAACATAGCCATTCACAAGTATGTTAATATGTAATTGTATATACATGAAATAGGAAATGACTGAGAGGAGACTTCGATTATATTGCCAGGTATACTAGTATATGTCGTATATTATACATCATGTGACTATAAAGGTTTGGAATACCGTTATAAATAATACTAGCTATTAATAGTGGAAGAGATTGAGTATTGTGGCAGTTGTTTGTACTCACATTGCCCACTTTGCTTAGAACAAGTTAGTATTGCATAATGCTGGGTTCACATGAACATGTATGATGTAGTAGTGTCACTTTTAGGTTCTGCCTGGGAGCACAGGATATGGATTTGTATCAGGAGTGAGGACAACCATGTTTTTTTAAAACTTATGTGCACAGGCTCTACTTGGCCTTATTGCAGTCACCCAATACATGTTTGTTACACCACTTGTCAATTTAGTTTTCTTCCTAAAATTTCAAGTCTTAATGGAGTCCGCCTGTCGACCATCAAGTATATGAACAAGTCACATGTTGAGGCTCCAGCAATTGTGGGGGTGGCTTTTACAAGATTTCACCCCGATTTTCCACCGTAATAGGGATGTGTACAGTGTGAAGTGGACAATCGGTCGTCATATAAATGAAATAGGAAAGAAATTAGGAAACTGGAACTGTTATCTGGAGAAGTTTAAGAATTTAATTGATAGGTTAGCATTACGTTTTACTTTAAGAAAGATGTTTCTGTGATTTGTCTTGAAGAATCTCTCATATGGTAGTAATAAAAAGCATAGGGAAAATATTTATATTTGAAAGTTCATTTTTTTATTTATATTTTATATCTGAACCATGACAACATATATGTTGTATACATATATATATATATATATCTAGTCAGACCTTTGTAAACAAGCCCAGGAGGAAACATGTAGTATAACAAATGCAGAGACACATGACGGGGCTCAGCCAGAAATCAGAAGTAGGGTGCTCCAAAATTGATGGTTGTCTGCCTAAGCCCTTGTTCGAATAAAAAAATTACTTTTTTTCAAATTTTAATGAATATGTAATTGAGATCAATCTTTAACAAATTATTTTCTCTTTTCATTTTAGACTTCTGCTGAAGTTCAAGCCAGCAAACAAAAGAAGCCAACTCCGCGTTTAAATCACCACACAGATAATGGCTGGGCGCGGGGGTACACAGAGACCCAATGGGGCAACACAAGGCAAAATCTGCCAGTTTAAACTTGTACTTCTAGGGGAATCAGCTGTGGGCAAATCTAGTTTAGTTTTACGATTTGTTAAAGGACAGTTCCACGAGTATCAAGAGAGTACAATTGGAGGTAAGCTGGTTATTAAATCTACATCCTTGTTTACCTGGGGGGGGGGCCTTAGTTTTTTTAATGTATTATTCAACAACCATCTGGGCCCGCGGCCGTGGCTTAGTGGTAGCGAAAGCGCTTCCTGAACTGAACATGCTTCAATTTACCGTTCGCGGGTTCGAGTCAGCCTTTCGACCATCAGGTATAGTAGCGAGACAAATGTTGTGGCTCCGGCAATCGCAGGGGTGGTTTTTACGAGGTTTCCCCCCGGTTTTCCACCATAATAAGGCTTTGTACAAGGTGAAGTGGACAATCCATCGTCATATAAGTGAAATACCCTTGAGTACGGCGATAAACTCCAATCAAATAAACAAACAAATCAATAGCCATCTGCTCTTAAGCTTCAAGTCATACTGTCTTTGATAGAGGAATATTATTTGTAAATGTAAATGAAACACATTTTCTTGTTGAGTTCTTTTTAAGTAAAATGCATTGGATTCTGGCGCAAAAGTCTAATCAGCCAGTCTTTCCATATATATAACAAACAAATCAAAGGTTCGTGGGTTAAAATCCCAGTGGAGGCATGCAAATTTTTCTCTATTTATTTCAAAATATATTATTACTCTTTGGTATTGTTCCTCTGTGTGGTTTTTACAACAACAACCGTAAAAATCAATCCAAGGTATATATAAATTAAACTCCTAATTAACAGTAATTACGATGTAAACCATTTTCAAATAATCAAAACCACTAGGCTGGTAATCAGGTTTGCCATCTATTGATCTAATTATCTTTATTTTACCTTTATACAGCTGCTTTTCTGACACAGACAGTCTGTTTAGACGACACAACGGTAAAATTTGAAATATGGGACACAGCGGGTCAGGAGAGGTATCACAGCCTCGCCCCTATGTATTACAGAGGAGCTCAAGCTGCTATTGTTGTGTATGATATAACAAATCAGGTTTGTAATCTATTAACAGGTGCTTGCTAACTCCTCCACCTTAAGGGCAGATTATAAGATTTATGGCAGAATCCTGTGCCCTTCCCCTATTATAAGGCTGGCAGATCTGTGCAATGGATCATAATTTGATAAAGTTTATTTATTAGTCCCATACTGATAACTTTTAACAGGACTACAGATTTAAACTTTGTCTGTCCGCTTGTTTGAAATGGAAGTTTTTCACACTACATGTATTTTTAGAGTCTGTGGATTGAACTCTACGTTTACTATGACTTGTTACACGATTAACATGACCTGGTTAATCTAAAATATATCTGTCAGACCCTTAAGTTGAACAGCTCAAATTTTGTATACAGCTTTATAATGATTTATGAGTTTTACACAGTTTTGTTACTTTGTTTTTTTAAAAAAATCAGTTTCCACTTATTTGTCCCACTTTTCTGATTGGACACCATATTTAAGTAATGCAGAGTGTGTAATTGTCAATCTGCCTGCTGTCAAAAAACCGGTTAACATCAATCCAACAAACTAATTAAATTTACACTATTTATTCCACAGGACACATTTGGCCGTGCAAAGACTTGGGTTAGAGAATTACAGAGACAGGCCAGCCCTAACATTGTGATAGCTCTTGCAGGAAACAAAGCTGATCTAGCTAATAAGAGGATGGTTGATTATGAGGTTAGAACAGTTATTTCCCTTGGCATGTTATCTATAGGAGTTACTGCCCTGTTTTCATCGATAGGTCGAAAGTCATATTTTTTTATAGAATTATTATTTGTTCTTACAATCTGTGAAAAAAACGTTATTGATTGCATAACAGCCCAATCAAAGAAGCTGTATTGGTTTCTTTTGAATTATGTATTTTTGTGTTCACTTGCTTTCAGTTTGTCCTCGCTATAAACCACTTTGAATTGTGTCTTGTACTTGCCCTGGCTTGTCTCGTTTGATGCTAGTGGTGTCAAGGGTGGTTTCCTTCTCCTATTGTGCTGGCACCGTGTCATTTGAGGGAAATAACATATGACGTTAAACCGTAATGGTTGGAGGGAGCTTTCTGTTGCCCTGGTACTCTCAAAGGCAACAGGAAGCTGACCTGTTTTTGGTGTCTGTATTGCGTCCTGTTATTATTCTGCGTTTGTCTTTGTTGCAAGTGGTGTCGAGGGTGGTTTAGCCTAACCTATTGGGCTGGCACATCCTATAAGTGAAATACCGTTGAGTACGACGTTAAACCCCAATCAAACAAACGAATCAATTTAATACAAACACAGTCCCCCAGTGTTCCTCATGTAAATGAGGGAAACACACTTGGTGGCTGGTAATCATGGAGGTTTCCTCTTGGTTTTTAACCATGTAAGTTAGAAATTGTTGCATGTAAGCTAAATACCATTAAGTATGATGTTAATCTGAGTCAAACAAACCTTTTATTGTTATTGTTTGTAGGAAGCCCAAGCGTATGCAGAAGAAAATAGTTTATTATTTATGGAAACATCTGCAAAAACAGCAATGAATGTCAACGACATATTTCTTGCAATAGGTGAGTTAGGTACCTATTCATATTTGCCCTCAACAGTGTTTATTTTTTTCACCTGTTTGTCTGGCATGGTTAAATATTAATGAATAACTATAAGTGACTTAAAACTCCCCTCAAACAAAGAAACTTGCAAATGAAATAGCCCTGTGAGGGAGCGGGTGGGTCATGGCCCTGCAGAATACTCCCTCGGCTTTCTCGGTCGATCATAAGAGGTGAGAAAAGAGGCTGCTTTCTGTTGCCTTCGTGTTCGCAAAGCTAAAGGGTAACAGGAAGCAGATTTGTTTGTGATGTTCTGTATTTGTGTCCGTCGTCATATAAGTGAAATACCCTTGAGTACGACGTTAAACACCAATCAAACAAACAAACAGCAAATGAAATAGATTATTGTGTTATTGGAATTAATGTGATACACTACTCACAATTGATGTCACATGTTGTGACTGGCAATCGCAGGGGTGGTTTTTACAAGGTTTCCTCACATGTTTCCACCATAATTAGGCATGGAACCATGTGAAGTGGACAATCCGTCATCTTATAAGTGAAATGTAAATGTTATGATGAAATGTGAGTTTTGTCTCTGTATAAAGAGGGTATAAAGATACACCAATGCATTTATGTAACGTGATATCTTTGTCGGCGATATGATATTATATAGCCCTGTGCCGTAATACCACATGATTGTCTATTGTGGCCCTGCTAGCTAGAGGCTGGAGTAAGAACCCCATTGGAGGCATTACAAAAATATATTTTTATTTGAATCATCAAGCACTTTTAATTTTCTATTAAAAACTGGGAAATTTTTATGCTTGTCAAGCCTGAATCAATAATGAGCGAGTCTGAGTCCAATGTCGATAAGCATCGAATCATATTTTCAAAAAAGCCTCTAGTCGTGGACCTGCTAACTACTCAGCTTGTAGTTAACAAATTCTCTATTGAGTCAGGACGATGTCTCGTTGTTGAATTCTTACACTATTGTCAAGTCATTTTGATCCCAAACAAAACAACTTTTTCTGGCAAGATATCTGAATATTATATTTTATGTGTTTTCAGCAAAGAAATTACCTAAAAATGAAGCAGGCGGAGGATCACAACAGAGACAACAAGGTGTTCGGCTAAATAGCGATCAGCCACAATCATCAGAAGGAGGCTGCTGCAAGTAACGCACACTAGGATTGGCTGCCACTATATGTCATGTGATCTAACAGTGACACTGATTGGCTGCCGGATCATGTCATGTGATGGAACATTGGTCCAATCATTTCACATTGTGTAATGTAAAGTGTACTATGTATCTAAATTTTTTTATTATTGACTGGAGGAAGAATTCCAGACTGAATCTGCTCCCCTTACATTGGCGGACATTCCGTGTCTTGCTAGGAAGTCTTGTCGCAGTCTCTTCGGAAAGACGCGTGTATCTACTGATGATGTTCCCTGTTTCGGGGAGTCGACAGCAACAAATGAAGTCTTAAAGACCAGTTAAATCACCAAAACGTAATCTTTTTATTAAAAGAAAATTAATATGATACACAGGTTCAAGTTGATCTAAGAAAACGTTCATCAGCAATGATTATCACAACCTTTAGTAATGAAATTGACACGATAATCATTTCTAACAAAAGTGAAGAAGGTATTAGTTAGATATACTCCAGGTATGAATAACAATTTCCGTAATTCCTTCTCATTTCAAGTTTCTGGAAAAGTGTTAAAAAATGAGGATCATAGCACAAGAAATTCTGCCTTGTTGGTCAGAATTTATTCTACCAGTATCAATGTTAGCCAGGTATTTTTTTATTTATTATAAACAGTTGTTAGGAAAACAAGTCCAAAATATTTATCCTCTTAAATCAAATACCTTTGGTATCTACACTTATGGTTATTCTGATAGTCTAATGGCAAATGTTTATAAAAAAAAAAAAATGTGTTTCGATCTTGGCTGATTGCATTTATAACTTGTGTAGGCCATTTTGATTGTTGATAATGCCTTGCAGCAAAAAAACTAAAGGTTGAGATGCAGCACAGGTATTTTATAATCATGACCTCCACATACAGATCTTTAGCTGTCATTTGGTGGAGCTTATTGTGAGAGATGACAGGTATACTTTCTCTGAAGTAAAATAAAGAAAATTTTCAAAGCACCACCTACATACAGTTGTGAAAAACTCTAGCAATGTCCTTCTCACGTTTGCATGGGCACTTGATTTGGGTGTTCTAAGTTGTTTATGGTGGTTAACAACAGAAAGCATCCTGTTGGCATGTCATATATTAGTTTTTTCGGACAGAAAATAAAATGAAAATTTCTAAGCCCCTCAATGCTTAGTGTGAAACCAAACTTGTGTTGAATAAGCCATAACTAATTTAAATCAGCTCTTATTTTTTTTTTTTTTTGCAAATCTTTATAATATGAGATAGTTTGTTGCCTACTGATATAATGAAGAAGGTACTCATGGAAGCTTGAAATAATGAAAATTGTATAGACATTAACTGTTCACGCTATAAATGTGTAAATTCAAGGGGCGGTTATTTAACAAAATAAAGTAAATATCAAGGTTTTTGTAAATCTTGATTTAGCGAATTAAAGCTAAGATGTGTGAAACAGTTTGGTTTTTTCACCTTGAAGGTGGTCGATAAAAATTGTAATTGTACATTAAATTAAGGAAGATTTTTCACCAAATAATTGATTCTTATTATTATTATTAAAAGCATCAGCTGGAATGCTCATCATGTGTATTACTGTGCATTTACATGTAAGCTGATACTATTTTGAGCTTATTGTAAAGTTGTGGGAAGATGTAACATGGTGATTGATATATAGTTAGTCGCTGTACATATTGTGAATTATAGACTCAAATTTCTTCAGCTCCTTTTTTTCCCAGATAAAATGTCTGAAAGATATAGACACCATTGTAAGTAAATGCACATCATTTGTGTTTAGTCGGAAGGAAAAGTTTGCTGTACGATATGCTTGAAACTTTGTAGCCAGCCAGCAGAGTTTGTATTTGTTAATATTTAGATAACTGGCTCAATATTTTAAGTTTGAGTGAATATTAAAACAGGTGATAGGAACTCGAACATCTGTCATATTTAAAAGAATATGTTGACATTTTTATTTTTACGTTAAAGTCTTTTCAGCACTTTTGAGATCGTTTTTCTTCAAGAAAATTGAAAACTTGAATCAGTTTTTAAAAAACACACTTAAAACATTCAGCCGTGCTCCAAAGAAAAAATCAGCGATATGTTGTTTTTTTTTTTTTTCTCCTGTTTTCACCATAATAATTATTTACAGTTTACTAGTTTTTCTTTGCTCTAGTTACCATTCAGAATCAATTTTATTTTAATTATGCACCAATAATTTGTAAGCCTATAATTTAATTGTAATTAATTTGGTAGAATTCTACTCTTTCTGCATTTTTCTAATTTGAGATATGCTTTTCACTCTGACTATGCTATATTAAGCTGGTATATTCCAGAAAATTATCATGAATTTGTATCCATATTTCCATACAACCTAACAATAACTGTATATAAGCGATGAAGGGTTGCACAAATTAATATCGCATTTGTAACCAGACTTATACACGTCTATTTTGTCCTTCAACACAGGAGAGCTGTAACAAGGGGGGCTATTTGGTCATCTGATACAGAGCCCTTCTAATATTGACAATGTAGTGAATGATTTACCTTCTTTAAGCCAGGAAATAGGTGAAGCCTTGCATCAAAATCATTGTAATTGTGACTCTGATATCCCACCTGTATTGTCAACCTCGGCATAATTTTGATCAAATAGCTACACTGAACACTAATAAAGAACAAAATTTTTTTTAGTTGGAATGGTTAAATTTAAAACTATGTGCCCTGGCCCCATATAAGCTTATTGTAAAATCCAAAAATTCATACTTTAATCTGTGATACAGTACATGGCTAAATTTTCGTCAAGTTTTAAGTAGAAATACCTCAATTTATTTGGTATTTAGTTAGGCAAATTCAGATAAATCTCTTTCCACAGTTATTGAGAAGTTTATTAGACATTAACTGGAGTATAGCCGTTGAAAATTATGATTTAGCAATTATTATATACTCCACAAATGAAATGTCCTATGTATCAGACGACTGAATAACCTCCAGGATATGAACAGGTTCACTATCTACATTTCCTGTCTTGTGAAAATGAATGATGCCCACGGTATATATGCTGCGTCATATTTTGTACATAATAAAATAGTCCATGTTTCATTTGTGACTTGTGTTAGATCCTGTTACAGACCTGCCTACCCAAGAGTTTTCAGGGGTATTTGGAACTTGTTATTGCTGTTGAATACACCATAGGCAATAAAAATACTCAGAGGTTAAAATTCTACCCTTTGATTTATCACAAAAATACACATAATTGTGAAAAAATACTCTTTTACTTTAAAAGGAGTGTTTTTTCACATAAATATCTTCTGGGATAGGCAGGCCTGCTTGTAGTCTAGTCGCTTACATTTAAAAAGGGTTCATTTTTGTTTGGGTATAGGTTATTTTTAAAATAAAATCTTATCCTAATTGCTCAGTGTTTGATGCAAAGAAATGCCAAAAAGGATACATTGTAGGCTGTTCTTTGATGTAAATATGGTCATGATCTTGAACTCATGAACTAGAACTTCCTTGCCAACTTTCCAAGGCTTCCATTAAGATCTTTGCTGAGGCTTTGATTGGTCTGTAAATGTGACTTATCACAGAGCTGCTTCCCAAGCCCAGCTTGTGAATGCTAGAGATTTCCCCTGATGAGCTGGAGTTTACTCACCACTTCTTTTCCATTTCCACACAGGTTTCTCTGTTGTTGTTATCTGTCATGTTGCAATACACTATATTGGAGATAGTCACAGAATGCAACTCAATATATTTATTACTCAAGCAGGTATGGCTTGTCTTCTTCACATCAGCCTTGAAGTTGGATTTCATGATTTTTTTTTATTTGACAAATGGGAAGGTTTGTTGTCCGTGGTGTTGCTAGTGATTTATTTAATCCATTGGGCTAAGTATCGGTGTTAAACCCAAATCATGGGTGGTTGGAGGAAGCTTCATGTTGCCCTGGTGCTCTCAGAGCCTGTCATGTCTTTGTTTGTTGCCAGTGGTGTCAAGGGTGGTTCTTTCACCCATTGGGCTGGCACGTCGTCAAGTGAAATACCCTTGAGTACGACGTTAAACCCCAATCAAAGACCAGAAGTCTATCAAGTAGACTTCTGGTAAGACCCAGGGTATAATGTTCTTTGTTAGATTTTAAGGCGGCCATTCAAATTGGTAGCTCTTTTTGGCTATCTTGGGAGTCTGGTTGTTTGTCCACAGGGATGGACATTGGGTTGGAGTTTCAATTTGCAAACAAATGTTTAATCACAGGTGTGGACGAGAGGTCTTTAAAAGGGGATATGCCATCATATGTGTGCTGTAACATTGTAGCACCTGGAAAGTGGCTTCAATTTAACACTTTGTATGGGAAAATATCGTACTAGATTTTGATTCATGACAATTTAAAAGTTACTCCGTAAAACGCAAGTGGGGTTAACTTCATCTAGGCCTATATTAGTCCTAGGGGCTCAGACGATAGTTTTTTTTTTAGTTATTCTCTGATGGGCAAAAACAAAAGCGTCAGGGCCACTCGTACTATAGGCCTATCTATAGGGCCTACATGGGACGCTTTGAACGCAGTCGGTGAAGGTAAGATGGCGACAGTTTTAATTAAATGAGCGCAAAGTTTACATAAACCTCTACGTTTTTGCAGAAATATAACAGCAATCCACGGGACGAATTCTAATGTATTTCTGCATGTACCATGGAAAGATTGGATGTGCTGTTTTACACAGTAAATATTATAGGCCTAAGGCATTTGGGTAGGCAACGAACGACAACTCTTGCATAACTGTACGGCATAATCGCTACCGGAAAATCGATGCATTTGGCGGGAAATATGTAGGTCAGGCAACCAAATACTCGTACAAGGCCACCACGTCTCAAATAATCATTTCAGCAGTGAGTATACGTAAGAGCCTTTGAACTAACAATTGTATCCTTTTATGATTATTCTAAAAACTGTGCACTGCGAGCTGTATACACTGTGTGGGCAGAATTATATCATACAGATTTATAGGCCCGACTTGTTTAAGCTGCCCGGATAGCTCAGTCGGTAGAGCATCAGACTTTTACGAAGTCTTCAATTCCGAAGTGATCTGAGGGTCGTGGGTTCAAGTCCCATTTCGGGCGCAATATTTTTTTTGTTTTTTGTTTTAAGATTTGCAAAATATACTACAATTAAATTTAAAAGAAACAGTTGTCAAACAAGTTCACTAAATGAGCACTATTAATTTATTTTAATACATCGATTTACGATGACGACGATTGCACGTATAGCACAATGTATATGGCTAATTCCTTATATTGCACTAATTGGCAGGTATGTTGTCTGCTGGCTATATACACTCAGATAGCCTAACATTCAACAAGATACGTATTCGCATATACTATTTAATAAGAATGTGAAAGAATGAACATCCATAAAACACACCCACAATTCCTGGTGTGTTCAGACCCTACACTACCTGATAATATTC
>JARFOD010156477.1:0-10792 GCA_031763545.1 Mopalia muscosa | reverse complement strand
GAATATTCAGAGCAGGGTCTTACGAAAGATTTATACATAATCTCATGTATGCGACACGTGTTGAAATGTTCCTGGAATTCTGCTGTAGTAAATCTGAACTGCGAAATCCCACGCATTACTTTTTCTTAGCAATTATTGACTGATCTCGGGCAACTGAAAAATCGTCTGTACAATTTCCGTCACATTCCGCGTCTCCAGTCACATTTAATTGGTGAACTTTAAATAGACTAGAAATAATCTCTATAGGGTGTAGTTTGACTATGGATAAAGTGAACATCCATCACGACCCAAAGTCCTTCAATATTGATTGTCTGTAATTTGTAAATCTATTTTATACAATTTATTGACGTCTCGCCATTTTAATTCAATTCATCTGTCATAGTGCAATCTCAGTAAACCTATTTCTTTTTTGAAAGTATATTACATATAATTGGGTGTAAACATATAAGAAGATTGGAGGACTGTATTTTTTTAACTGTCAACGTATTTAATTTCTCTAATCCATCCTGGGAAGGGATATTACTAATATTACTCGACAAAACTGATCGCAACCAAACAACATTATTGCACAACAGCCATTGCTCTGGGAGAACCATGGAATGAAAACGATCCCTGCGACTGTCAGGATAAAAACAACTGCCTACTAAAACGCATTTTAACAAAACAAACAAAAAATAAAAAAAATGGAAGGAACTTGAATCCACAGTAAGGCCCTCAGAAAGCCATACTTCTAACACGCAGTATCTAGTGCATATTATGGGCTAACTGGCTCTGTCTATCATATTTCGCCCCGTGACATTCTATTCTAGCCCCTGTAACAGATATCTCAACTGGAATTTATCAGTAAAATAACGCATTGATCTTGATAGTTATCATTAAATTACCACTAGGAATTAAATTACGTATTGATTCGGCCCTGATATAAGCACCCAAAGAACAGAATAACAATGTGAGCAAGTAGCTCTCAAGAGCTGCAATTTGTCCCTAACATTTAATTAGGTCACAGAAGCAATACACGTGAAGCAAATAGTTGCATTCTATCTTTTCATGGAATTAACAAAATGTATGTATCGTTTTGTATGTACCGGTACATAGAAATAATCCAATAACGACAAACATCTTCCAGCTCTTTTTCTATAACAAAATTCTATAACAGATAACTTTAAAACATCAATTGGGCTCATAATTACGTCTTGTCTTTGTTTGTTGCCAGTGGTGTGGAGGATTGTTTCTTTCACCCATTATGTTGGCACCTGTCATATTAGTGAAATATTCTTGAGTACGACGTTAAACCCCAATCAAACAAACTAAATCCTATATATATGCAAGAGTACAGCTGCTTCGGGTTCATTTAAACGATTGGTGTGTAAGCCACAATCCCCGTTTCAATTGAGAAGCAAACGTTTCGAAATAAATCAGATGAGCACAGAAAACTTAAAGTTGGCATTAGGTACCTTACAATGTTGATACCTGTCAATCGTATTTATTATCTTTATATAAATTAAGTACTGCTGAAATTGGGAGAAACAAACCTTAATGAGCATTTACTAATGCAGAATTCTGCTTTCATGCGGCCACAGAGAGTAATTGATTGATGGATCGTGAACACTGTTCCCAATATTGTTTCGCTTGTTTGATGATATATCCAAACATACACTCCACAGAGGAAGGCGAACAACTTTACGAAATAGCATTTAATTAAAAATGTAAGAAGAAAGCCTACATTTTATTTTCTTTGTTTTGTGTATTTCTGTCAAGATGGAATTTGTCAGCTTTATACTTGACGCAATACAAACAGCAATGTCAAAGCTGCACAATACTCCTGTCCAACTCACTCAGTAGTGTATGGCCTGACATTGCGTAAGCACATGGGACTAATACTACAAATCAATATATGGATGCAATTACACTCGAACTGGACCTTGTATTAATGGTTTGAATGGTGCTATAAAGCAGAAAGGAGGCAACGGATCAGATTGCAAAACAGTAAGGTCCAGGTGAGTAATTAGTTAAAGATTTTAATCAGCGTCAAACTTGACCCACGTCTTCGTGAAATGTAGCTTTGGACCATGATTGACTAAATGCCAACAGTATTTCAACAATACCTTAGCCGAATACGAATGACCCAGCCTTATTAGAGAACAGTAAATCATGTTACAACTGCATTGGCATTCGAATGTGATCTTCGTCTGACAAGGTTAGGCTACTGTTGTAGTGTAAGTTTGGCAATAATCGACTTTTATTTTATATCAGCCGTATTTTGTACAACATGAAATGGCATACTATGCCCCAAAGTGTATTGCCTGTCAGCAAATTGAAACGTCAGCATCGATTTGAAAAGCTGTTAATCTTAAGTGTACTGGTGTATATAACCCAAGTAATATATGCAATTTCCTATTGTAACCATGTGCCCGGTGATAGACAACACTTTCCGAATTAGGCAGTTTGTATATAACCGATATATTTTAAATCCACAGCGTCAATTTGACAAGAATCAAAAGCAAAGTGCGTGTTTTTGTTGAATTACCTTGTACTTCAATGACTGATGCTTACTGGGCTAATAGGCATCTTGAAGACAATCTCTTAATAAATATCCACCTATCTTTCATGTATATTATTGTAATTTGGTCAACTAATGGTTTTTTTATTTAAAGTCCTACCACCCTTATCAAATATCAGGCTTTAACATTTTTATCTGTTCCAGTCTAAAACGTTAATTTATGTACTCCTCCTGCATTTATGAATGCGATTATCAACTTAAAGGCCATCTGTCTTAATGGGCTGTTTGTTTGGACAATAGTGATTACGTTATTATTTATCTTTGGCGAACGATTCATTTTCAAGTTTTATAAAATATTCCACAGATACTGGTTGTTCCAATTAATGTTTGTTGGAATTTTAAGGCGTCAAATAAGGGAATTAACCCAAACATGACGTAAAACACAGAACCAGTAATTAATTCAACTAGTAAAACATATACACGCATTGTACTGGGCACACATAAGTCTTAAGCGAGATTTCTACGATTCAAAAATACATACGGCACTTAAACTGTCTTGTGACTGTTATGAATGTTGGCATAGTGTGATGTTAGGGACTTCGAGGAGGTTGATTTCCTTCGTTGTGTTTGATGACAGACTGCCGGGTAATTGAAATAACCTTAAGTATTACGTTCGTGCCAACCTCACAAGGCTAACAAAGTATTCGCTAACGTTAGCCAAGATCTGTTTTTGAAAAAAGAAAACAATGTATTCATTTTGTACTATCCTCCTATATATTCTTATTTGACTTATGGAATAAGCCTGTGTGGCAGTAACTACCAATCACACTTAAATGCAACTTCACATCTCAGCACCGCTTCTTTGCATCGCAACTTCGCATCACTTCTTCGAATCACCCCTTCGCATCGTAAATTCGCATCACAGCTTCGAATCGAAACTTCGCTACTAAGCATAGCAACTTCGCTCTGTTGGATCGCAACTTTGCTTTTTCGCCTGGCAAATTTGCTTCCCCGCATCGCAGCTTTGCTTGATAGAGTTTGTAAAGCCCATAGAGGCAGTTTGGCCCTTCTTGACCATCATACACACAAACTGGATTGTTGGACTAATTCAATGGAAGCGTATCAATGAAAGCTGGATGAGGTGCATAGTTATTAAGCGTTTAATCACATGCTTGTATTTATAAAATTTATGAAACGATACAGTAATCCAACTGACAATTATACATCTCGTCTATCAATGTTAATTAACAATGTTAGACCAATTGTACGCCTATACAGATGTCGACATTTATCGAAAAGAACGTTATACCCCATTAACATTCCGGGTGTTTGTAATGCGGTAATAATAAATATTTGGTATCAATTAGATCATAAATATGGAACCATTTTCATGTCAAATTTATATATATCTTTACGCTATGGAGCATCTTTCTTAACACGGTGCAAACATATTGACAATAGATTATCACAGAGCATTAATTTACATTAAACATATGCTGGCTCTAGCGCAGTATTCAAATCAAAAATAGAAGATTTGTTGAAGAGCTAGTTCAATTGAGTTACACAATACATCCTGATCTAAGGTAAGGTGGGTCAAACCAGACACGCTGAATGGAATAGTTACTTATAATCCAGGAAATTGAAATCGTGTTCACACATATACACGAAAACCTTTACTGTGTGTTTCATTTGATCAGCTTGTTCTAGATAGTTTCATTCAGCCGAGGACAGATTTGTTAAAGACTGATCACAATGATTACAGCTACGTATATATTGGACAAAGCGCAGATGGAGTTACCACGGGCACATTGAGGAAATGAAAATCGTGATTTCATTACCATGGGATTCTTGAAGTGTAAGCCTATATTGACTATTGTTGTGCTGGGCGTAAAACGCCATTGCAGAACAGACAAACTAATAGCCTTCTTTTTTTCTTCTTTAAAATATGAATTCGACAACAATAGAACGCAAAGTGTTTAAAACCACAAATCCTAATATTGTGCAACAACATCCAGTCAATTTCTCGGAGAAGAACATATACCGGTACAGTGTAAATCTTGTTGACGTTATATATGTTAAATGTTATGTTAAAGTGTTAACATTTCACTTTTTATGATAAATAAAGCATGAAAATGTTAAACAGTATGTTTATTCTGCCTACTGTTATGTGTTTAGGTCTCCTATACAAGCATAATTTCAAATCATGTATCTATATGTAGAAAGTCTGGGTTAAGCGTTAAGTTTAACTTTTTGTTTATGTATTGTTGCTCTCTATTGAAACTGGCTGAACATATATTTTATTTTTATCAATCTTAAATTGTAATCTAGTGTGATATGTTTTGCTTACACAGATTTATCTGGTAGTAATTTGATCAAGTAATCTAATTATAAATGAGATGCTCAAGATGCATGTACACGCCATTCATAGATAGAGTAAGCAAGGCTCTTGATAGAAATTTAGATGATGAAATTGTGATTTTGATACTCTATTCAACTTAACGAACTAGCTATTTATACATGAATTTAAGTGATACCAACATCCTCAAAACAGTTACAAGGAGCTTTCAATGTATTTATATGGATATCCTACAAAGCAAATAGCTCTGATTGATTGCATTTGTCATTGTACCATAAGCGTGATCATGCTCTTCCACAAACCTATTTGAGATAATATAATGAACACAAATATGATTTGATAACAGAAACTTGTCCTTTAAATTAATTAAACAAGACATTGTTTAAATAATACTAACGAAACTTTATTTTTTTCATCAAATAGTTTTTTGTTGTCCTACTTTTATCTTTATCTAGTTATTGCATGGCCACAGTTCATTAAATTTGACCTTTTCTCCCCGTTTTGGATGTTGTATCATTGCATCGGTTATTTGCATAATTTGTTATTACTTTGTCCATATTTACATAGGGACATGAAAACAGCAATATAAGAAACTAGTTAAACTGATGTGAACTGAACGGCATTATTAAGGCGCCTGTGTATTGTTTGTCACATCAATTTAAAAATAAAGATTTTTTATCGAATGTTATTCGCATCTTAATAAACAATATAGGCTACGTTTGATATGTCGGCTACTACTTTAACAGATATTACGAGTAGGAAAACATTATTATTCAAAGAAGAGGGGTTTATAAGGGAAAGGATTCAATTCCAAGCAAAACGAGTTTAGATGAGTCAACAAAAACAGCCAACTCGAGATTAATGAACTACTGACAGCTCAATGGTTCAACAAACAGCTTGGTAAGCTTTGACTGATAAATGCACTGCGGGACTCTATCGAAGGATATTCACTTTAAGGTTGTTTTAGGAGTGGCGTTGTTGAGCCATTGGCACAAACAAAATGTTAATGTGAGATTATCTTGCAAATAACCATACTATATTGTGATAATGGAACAGCGTGGATAGAGTAAAGAGAACATAAATCCTCAACGGAGATGAACAGCGGATCACGCTGGACACATTGTAACACTTCAATCAATAGTCAGGAAATTACATTCGTGATTCCTAACGTCTTCACGTTCGGAAAATGTCTTGCGTCACAGCGTGCATGCCTTTAAAAGAAAAGTGTATACTACACAACCATTCCTTTCTCAAGAATGGGCTTGCCAATTCAATTTAAATATGTATGTATGTACACAACCATTCCATCAAAAACGTTGTGAAATTGGCCCACCACTTCATCAAAAACAATTGGTTGATCCCCTCGGATTTCCATCGTTTTGTGTTACGGATGTGGGTTTTTTTTTAACTCAAGATGAGCAAGATTGTTACTTTTCAAATATTTTGACCTGGTAAGTGTATCACGATGCTATCGGTGTTACTTCACGGGGGTTAGATAATTTGTCCATCACATGTCTGATTTCGATGAACAAAACAATTTACGTATTTTAATTTGTATTTACTTGAGCGAATAAATACTCTAAATCCAGTTAATATAAATATAACATGTAATAAAATAAATAGAGTTATAACCGGCTTTGAAATATCTGAACATGGTTAACATTATTTGCAGTTCTACAGCGTTGATAGAATTCCGCTTATAACAACACGGTCGATGTGAGATTTTACTGTTTAATCTTCACTGACGTTTTCTATTTAAACCTCATTTATAAAACAAACTGATTTAGATCATCTAACCTAACGACCCGATGTTATTTGTATAGCCATGATGTGTTTAGGGGAGACCGGGACTAGCTGTTACACGGGGTAAGTTGTTACACCCCTTTTTTTTTCAACAAGTAAACAACATATGATGCTGGGTTTTTTTCTGAAAAACAAAACAGTGTCAACTGCGGTTTACTTGTTGATATCGAAGGGGTGTAACAACTAAACCCCGTGTAACAACTAGCCTCAGTCTTCCCTACTTGTCATTGGATTGGTGTAACGTTTCCAGTAGCAAATAATTCCACTGGGTATGACCGGTTTAGTGCAGCTTTTTACCATCGAGAACATCGGTGTAATATATTTTCAATTTATGCACACAGCGTTAAACTTGAATTGATCTTGCAAACATTTACTTATTCGTATTGTCGTAAACCTGATGATTCACTTCGCATAACTGGTGTGAATTGCCTATGTGTGTAGCCTGAACCTGAATGCAAACCAGATATTATGCTTGAATGAATCATACAGTCTACTTTGTCCATGTGACAAACAAAGACCGCTTAGCCTCTAGAAGACGAGTTTCGTTTATTAAAGACAAAATAGTTGGGATGATAGACTTAGGGCCTAAGGCGTGCGCCTACAATATGTTCTTACTGTATAAGGCCGTTAAGTTCCACTCACCACAGTAACTCCTATTTCACAAATGGTTATCAACAAATGTCAAAGAAAGACAGTTAATCTATTGACCTGTTGGCTTACAAAGGAAATAAAAGAATCACACAGGAATTTAATTTCCGTTCACACGACGGCCGTGGTCAAATTGTATCTGGTGAAAGACTATTGTCAATAACGTCCACGATTAGACGCCTTTACCCTTATTCGCGCCATTCAATATGTTTTCAACGGACCACGTTAACCATTATCGCCACACCTATGGGTTGTTGGTGCATGCAGAGGTGGCCCAAATGTCACAAGGTTTGATGACCATCAAATATATGTTTGGCATTATTAATCCTCTAGATCTAGTTACTGGCAAAGGAAGATGCTAAACGAAGACTGAAAAAATCGTCTTACGCTAATACTCACTTTTCTCGGTTTTATTTTAGTCCGTTTTTAATATGTATTTATTCAACTCCACTCTTCACAAATCAGTTATTTATATGCAATACAAGAAATACATTGTTCATAAATTCAAACGACAAAAACACCAATGTAGAGACAAATGAACAGCGTTAATCAAATATTCCACTTATATATTTGATTCGTCAACTAATTCACAGATATCAGAGAAATGAATTACCAGAGCCTAAATTCCCAAGAACCTGAAAAACGTGTAAACTCAATTTCCTTCCCGTCTATTACGTTTTACCAAACCAAAACCTAATCAGTTAAACCCACTGAAAGGAATGGAATGATTTTACTGTGCTATCTGAAATATATAATGAACGTTATAAACATGATTTTTTTCGTGATTTTTGGTTTTCTCATTCCTATATTTAGGTTCACTCATGGCGTCTATTTTCTATTTGCTATGGGATCGGATCTGATCTTGAGGGATTTTGCTATCCATTGAGAGTTTTCTGTTAGGGAAGGTTTGTAATCAAAACAAAACAGCAGACTCATGTGAAGCTACTATTTCCCCCCAGAAAAAGTATTTTGTCGATACCCATGCATGGGAACAAATTCGTATAAAACGAATCGGATGACCAACATATAGCAAAACTATTGGTCGTCACCAACTGATTCGTATTTCAACATAGGAAACATTGACTTTAACATAGGAACATGAAAGCCTTTAATATAGTGACTATTTACTTTTGGATAAGTTAAAAGTGTAACGCAGAGTGTAACAAATACCGTTATGATCTTTACACATTCAGATTTCAAACTATACAGCACCCGTTTGTGACACAGTTGTCAGGAATGTTTTGTCATTCTTTGGTTCTATTTGTCTTGAAATTGATTTTATGACATTCAGAAACCAATGCATTCATGTTTATTAAACTGATACGGGAAATAAGGTAAACGACTTGGTCAGAAAACGACTTGTTTAGTTCTACCTATTTAATGGTTCCTCGTGGTTTTTTTAAATAAAGAAATAAGTATCGAAACCTATCCTGGGGATTGATAGTACGTTTGAGGCCATTTTTCCCTGCGGTTGTATTGCCAATGGAATAGATTAATCCCGGATTTATTGACACCAGCGAGTTAATAATCCAGTAATACTATTTAAAATCACTCAACAAATAAATTAGATTTGAGGTTAATACAGTACTGACAGCTCGGTGTCTAGATGAACACGAACCATTTGCGTGTGTCCTCTTCTGAAATTTTGCTAGCGTCGTTATTTACACTGGAGTAAATCTATGACGCGACATTCCTTGAAGAATATTTTACAGCGAATTTTTTAATGAATTAAAGACAAAATTGTGTTTCTTTTATTGGAGTTTAATGTCGTACATACGGTTATTCCAGGAACAGAATGAAGTGTTGTACCACAGGTTACAGGACACACTCTCATATAGATTAGGTAAGACTTTCTGTGTTCTTTTATTAACCCAAAACAGAAAGAAAACCACATAAATTTGTTAAATTTGTGTTGAATTTAGGGATACGTTTTCAAATGTTTTCCAGAGGTTGTCGTTTGTTAAAAAATAAACCAGTTGTAAAACCAAACTACATTTAATCTTATCAGTAGTTATATTCTGAAACCAATAACTGAAATTTAGTGATGTCGTTAACAGTAAAACCAGATGGGTGCTTGGAATAAGGCTTCTCGGTGATTTTTCCGATCGAATTCTACTCCAATTACTATGTCCTCGTGCCTTTGAAATAATCAGCATTTGCTCAGTGATACTAAACCGCAAATATGTCACATCTCAATAGTGTTGACGACCGAGCCACATGACCTCCCAGCGGTACGTTCCATTGCTATTTTGTGTCGTACTATAGGTGACTTAATTTATAGCATCCTGAATCAATCCAAGCGGTGACAAAATCCAAATTAGATGCAATTGTTAAAGACGAATGGTATACCAGGACGATAACCAGGTAAAGTAGCCTCATGCTCATATGATTTTTGTTTCCCAAAATCTTTTACAGCAACAGAGCCAAACTAAACTCCTACAAATATATACCTAAGCATAAGCCTTCACATTTTAGGTCACTTTAGCTGGAAACAAAGGCAATGGCTGTTATAATATTCAGACGTAATAAATTGTATTCTCTATCTTTGTTTCAAGTGAACAGTGGTTAGTGGGACTCAAACAAATGCATGTGATATTCTGTGATGGGTGTAATTTGTGGAGCAATTTATTGAAGACTTGGGAATTAATTTTGACATACCAACAGATGAATTGTAACTTTAATTAGGACTTTGCAGTAACAGCTGCTTTTATGATCTCCTTCCGATTCACTGGGCAAGCCCAATGTTAGGGATTTCATTTAATACGGTCTGCTGAGATTAATATGTGCTCCTATGTTATCAGTTTGTTTAAATAGACAACCATCATGACCCAAAGTCGTCAATTTTTATGGCTTGAAGCTGGTAACTACCTAGTATACATGCACAACCGATTCGCGGGGTTAATGTATTTCCTTTCCTCAGTCCAAACAATGAATTATCGTGAAAGCCTAAATTCTTTGTTATCTTCGACAAAACGTTCAGGAGCAGCATGCTTTGCCTCGTACAGACTAAAGCGTTTGTCTGCTAACAGTTTTTTTTTTTCTTTTGAGAACTCATTTTCAGTATCACTTACTTTCTCTGAGCTGCTTTCGAAGACATATATACATTTGTCTGGCATAAGGTTGTCCAATATCTACCATGTGTTCTTTGGGTATGGGCTGATTTGAAAAAAATGGAAAACAACTCTCTGTGATACAGCATAATATTAAAAAACAATTCTGTCAGAATGGATTTTACAAAAAACTCTTATGAAAAGGAGTGGGTATTTAGTGCTTTTATTGATGTGCTTTATTTTTAGAACACGTATTGCGAATAATTTAGTATAAATAATTAGTTTGATAAACTGTATTAAAAAGTATTAACGATTATTTGTACTCTAATCCACTATGCTGGTAATGGATTGGTGGAATCATTCGGTTCACTGGCGCCCTGAGGTTAAAGTGAAAACATGAAGCCGCGTTTTCAAGTAGGGACGGTAGGCCTATGC
>JARFOD010156466.1:0-12220 GCA_031763545.1 Mopalia muscosa | reverse complement strand
TGTTATTTTACAATAAATATTGTAAATAAATAAAATCGCTGATCGTTTTCTTTCTGTTTGATAAATACCGTAACAATGTTAGTATACAGTTAAGAATTACAAGACTTTAATTAAGTGCGAGGATGTATCTGCATACTGCCTTTACGTTTTGGGTCCGCTGGTCAGAGCTACTTTCTAGGAAGAAATGGTGTAATCAAATTTCGATTTTTTCTCTTTTTTAAAGGAGGAAGGGTGCCACTCTCGAGTTGTACTATCTTCATCTGATTTGAAGCCTTTTCTTTCTGTAGAGTCAGCACAGTCTCAAAGATATTTGGATGCGCCTTCATCACTATACTGTTCAGTTTTCTATGCCATCCCTCCAGATGATTTCTTGTGCGAGGTGCATCGTTTCCATCCAGATTCCAAAAAGTGGGAAGAAGGTGACCTTCAAGCCACATTGGAGTTACGTAATCGGCCAGGTGTGCTGCTCCTTCGTTCACAAGTGATTGTGCCATAGTCTCAATCCAAACACCATGCAACTTAACAAGTGGCACAGGGGATAGAACACTGGTACGACGAATGAACTTGTAAAGCTCTCTATCGGTCCGGTAGAATGCGTGGATGCCCTGCTTCTGGACTTCTCGCCATTTGATGGCAGTATGGGTGGGTGGCAAGATCAAAATCCATCTGGAAAAGGGCGCAGTTTAACAATGTTTATTGTGTCACTTAATCTGACAAGCGAACATCTTTAAAACTGTCTGTCATTCATGATATTGGCGGCGACGCGTGAGGATAATCCGTCCCTAATCTATCTATCAGCTGGTGACATTAAACTTATTCGAAAGTTTATCTCACCCTGGATGTTAACACTTTATCCAATGTGACAGTCTCCCAAAACAGTCACCAAGGGCCGGTTGCTAGAAGCACTGTTAAAATTAATCCCCGATAAGATGACGTTATGCCGGTGACTTCGCGTTTCGCCTACTTCGCATTTCGCCTATCAGAAACCAGTTAGGCGAAATGCGAGTAGCAGGCAAGAGGGATTAGAGTCTCTTACCAGGTATCAGACGGATTAACACAATGATCCTAAATATGTCATGTAACAGTTTATTGTTGTACAAGTGATAGAACACTGATACGGCGAATGAACTTGTAAAGATTTCTATCGGTCCGGTAGAATGCGTGGAGGCCCTGCTTCTGGACTTATCGCCCGTTTATGGCATTATGGGTGGGTGGCAAGATCAAATCCCTAATCCCCCAAATAGGCGAGATTAAGAAGTAGGCCCTATGCGAATAAATCCGTTATGCCATTTTGCATGTTTATCTATAATGTTGTATCTGGTGTTAGCGACAAATACTCTTTCGAGCAACTTGCCCCGGGGCCGGGAGCATTGAACATAGGCTAGTTACTAATAACATTCGTGGGCTGAATATCATTATGATCACAGCTATCAGCTCACAGAGCTATTGTTCTCTAGTCGTGTAGTTTGGGTACACTTTTTGTACGTTTTAAAAAAACTGAAAGCTTTATCGCGCTAAAACAGAACATTACGATCGTTTGTTTGATTTGGTTGGTGCATGCAGCCTCACGGGGATATTCGCGCTAAAACATTACCTTCTCCACCAATAGGAAAAAATGTAGCTGTCTTTGTTACTTTTTTTTAAGTGAACACTATCTGGCAAAATATACAAATGCAAGGCGCGGTATAGTATCGTACCATAGTCAGGGTATACACAACGTTCGGCCTGTTGTGAAACGGATAAACACGTGGTCGTCTGGCTTGTCAATGTTTGATAATAAATAAAAAATGTTATTGGCAAATTTACTTGTGTTGTGTTTTAATGTTCGTGTTTATAAAGTGTGTCACATAGACTCGAGAAAAATTCACAATAAGTCAAGAAAATGACAATCTTAGAATTGGATTGCCGGTTACTAGAAGTGTCTATGTTAATTATCAATCACTAACGTACAGTCCAGATGACCGTGCGGTGAAAGTAGCATTTACATATATTTCTACTGATACAGTATTAAATAAATAGCACTATCGCGTGTCGCAGTGGCTGTGTCTTGTATATAAGACTCCTATCTTAGTGTTTGAAGCCTTTGGCTTTAAACAGATAAAGCAGCCTCACATTTTACAGACAGAAGCTGACTGCCATCCTCGTATTTTTTAAATGGACACCTTTACGTTCAGGATGTCCCTTGTTTCCCCAGTTGGGAACTTGTTCTATAGTGTTTACTGTCTTTAAATAAGGACATGGGAAAGTAATACTAATGCAGATTAGAACACGTTTCATTGCCGCCATGTTCTTGTCTAAAACAAAAACTGTTTGATAGGATTATTTCACATCCAACTGAATTTTTAATAGGCCTGCCAAAGCTGACACTGACTAGATGAGCTCTTTGCTATTCTTTACTGCCCGTTTTGCTGTAGTGATCACTTCCTTTTTTCTCTCTCATTAAAGTATATTGAACAATTCCCTAGGCGCATAAGGGGTAGATCAGGGTTTCTAATTGTTTTAATCTATTCTAATCCCTTTTCAAATATTGAGAAATATTGTCTGTGTTAAACACATATTTATTCAACGATCTGTAGTCCACACATTTTGTTAGATTTTCACATAGAATAAATCCTTTGTTCATACATACCATAGACAAAATATGGTAAAGATCATAAAAATTTACTGTCTGTTTTATAGCCCATTTATAAATGTGTCAATGAGATTTTAGCCACAATCCATAATCACGTTTCTCGCACATTGTTAAAATAACTTGAGCGGGTTACAATCTAAAACGAAGCGTTGATTGTTGTTTGGAACACTGTGATGTTAACAAAGAGGGCTATCAAAGATATGCCACTTAGCCCACCTAAAAAGGCAGGTGTATCTTTTGTAGCCCATGGGAACGTCCAAGGTGGGCTGATGCAAGCAGCTGAGAACTCAATTCAGGCCCTCTGGACGTTCCTATGCGCTTCCAAAGACACACAAGCGTTTCGCCTCCCCTATCAAAATTAGGGCTCGTGCTCGTGGCTTAGTGGTAGCATGCGCAATAACTAGTCCTACTCCACTGTACCGTTCCCGGGATCGAATCTGTTTGTCGACCATCAGGTATATGACTGTCACACGATGGTACTCCGGCAAACGTGGGGATGGTTTTTACGAGGTTTCTTCCTGTTTTTTTTTCCACCGCAATGAACAGTGTGAAGTGGACATATAAGTGAAATACCCTTGAGTACGACACTAAACACTAATCAAACAAACGAACAACCATCTACAAAATTGCGTCCTATAGTAGAATCCATTTGAACAGCTTATTACAACGTGTGAAAATTTATATGTTATCTTTTGAGACCTGTATAATAAAACGCTTCTTTGCTACAATATCGATGAAGCAGACAGCAGAGACAATGGTTGTTATTAATATGATGGTAAACTATCTCACGTTTTTTTTTCAAGTTACCTTTATGTTCACCTACCAATCAAAATGTCTTGTTTACACAAGTTAAATTTAGGTTTTTCTTGTTGGAACAAAACTTGAGTCCATACATATGATCAATGCTACGATTCGACTGTTGAAAACTGTGAAGTAGTTAAGGAGAATATCCGTTAAATTCCCCATCCGAATTAGCTTTGTTTTTACTCAAAATACTTTTCCCATGAGTTGTACATATAATTTAGTCTTAATAATCAGCCCCTTTCTGCCGTCGCATAGCATTGTCGTTTTGCATCTTGTACGGAACGTACGTCGCAACACGAAGAATTGGTGGATTGTTTTAAGGTCTACAGTGTATGTAAGTTTGGAAGTGCTACATACTCTGTATCCGTAACCACTGACTAAAATTGGTGACCTGTGTGTTTACCGCCATTGATGTCTCCAGTTGTCGCATTCTAAAATATAATCAATTCTACTTCCTACGTCGAGACATTGACTCTTAAGATACACCCGGTCCATCTTGTTTTGCACTTCTTTTATTTGCTTGGCTGTGGCTGATAGATCGGCCCAACTATTGGAGGAAATTAATGCGCGATGGTCTGGTACTGCGTACGAGAGTTGTCGCAGAGGGTAATGCGGAGAGAACGGAAACACCTCCACTTTAATATCAGCTTCTTTTCCCAGCTGCTTGCTCGGCCTTCTATGTCCATAGTTTTACAGAGGAAATCTGCTACGGTGCTTCGTCATAATTTTTTTAAATCGATGTCAAAGGGCATGTCACCAATGTGTCACATTCTTATTCTAATGTTAACTCAAACTGTCATAAATTTCCTTTATTGAATTAGGCACCGTTGAATGAACAGCCATAGTCAGCCATGTTTGGTCAGAATAAAGCTGTATGTCTAACTCGGGTGGTTGGAGGGAGCTTCGTGTTGCCCTGGTGCTTTCTGAGAACAGGAAGCCGATATGTTCGTGATTGTCTCTGTATTGTCCGGTGAGTTATGTATTGGGTTGTTGTCAGTGGCTTCGGGAGTGATTCCGTTCCCACATTCGGCTGACACGCCGCCATGCAAGTGAAATAACATCAAGTACGACGTTAAACCCCAATCAAACAATTTAATTTATTTCTAAGACCATACATGTATCATGCAGGCTGGCAAATGTATATCCTCCTTGGACGAGTTGAAATAGACGAGTTGCATAGTTTAAAATAGAAATGAAAAAATATAAATAAGTTGATAAATGTATCAATCAATCAACCAATTTACAAAAAAAATGAGGGAAAGAATGAATGACTTTGGCATAAAACATGGTATTGTAAGAGCTTGAAAACACACCGCCAGAGTACGGTTATAGATTATTCTTCCCAAGAGAATAATTAGATAAAAGTAACTTAAATTAAATGCTTTTCGACATGGAAGAGCCAGGCCTGGGGATTAAATCGTGATCAATCTAGCTCAATTAGTGTGAAAAAGGAGTAAACAGAATCTATAGAAATCCATACGTCAAATTTAGAAAAGCCTTATAATTTTCCTTGGGGGTAATTGCACACACTGACGTTCTCACATCAAAAGACAATGCAATCCAGGTTAGGAACTTCAAATAAATGTTTTTAAGGATAAAATTATTAATTCGATTTTAGTTCTTAGATTATCATTTATTTCTTTGAGATATATTTTATTTTATTTTTTATTCAAATCTAGATAAACAGAAAAGATATTTTTTTAATTCTCTGTCGTGCCTGTTACCAATTGTTTTTAACACATAGTTGCACCAGTTGACAAAGGATGGTAAAATAAAATTGAAAAGGGTCAATTAAATTCTTTCCTGTAATCATTCTGTAATGGATTAGGAATCACTGCAAGAAAGAAGTCAACGCATGACTTTTTATTTCTGGAATAAACTTTGATCAGTTTGGTATTAACCTGTGTCCTGTAACAAAAAACCTAAACGCTAAGGAACTGTTCTATATCCAAAAATTCAGGCACTGTGAAAAAGTCTGGACCCTGTCGGGGGCTTAAGTTTACCCGGAACAGATAGTCAGAGGTTACTGGGTTTGTCCAGATATAGATGACTATATGGCTTTTCCCCACACACAAACAAATGATTACCACAAGCTTTGGGGATATTAAGTTTAAAACTTTACCTATTAAATAGTTCCCCCGAATCCAAAAAAAGTCACCCACAAACTAGTTGAAAGGTGGAAGATAGGAGATTTCCCTTCCTTCGTTAACGTTCTATTTTTCGAATAGTTGTTTTATTGTCATGGAGGTATTGTTGCATTTTTTTGTTTGATTGGTGACAGGAAATCTCACAAAAAATAACAAGCGATAGCCAGGACAACGTTGTGTGACTCATTGTGTACTTCTATGACTACTCGAAGAGTGGGAGACTGCATTTGTGAGCCATTAGGTAGACACATTAAGGTAAGAGATTAGTGTTAGTGTTCGCTAATCTAAACAAACAAGGATGGTCAACGTTTTCCAAGATATTGAAATGGGTTTTAGTCAGTCCAAATGCGGGCTTACAGCTTTTTAAAGAGCTAGATAATTTCCTAGATGTAGTACTTTATAGAATGTCTTGGAGTTCAACAACCTGGGAAAATCTTTGCTAAAGTGCACGCTTGGTTAGATTTCTGCTTGTTAAGCCTACAGCGTCCGAGGCTTTTCACAAGCCATACACAAACGTGTCTTTAAAGATTGACTCGACATTCGCTGATTTTTTTATTGCTTCTATTAATTAACAAACTTACTACCGAATGAAAATCTGTCAGGGGGTTCCCTAAGTCTTTGAATAAAACTGCAATCCCTATAGAGATCGAGCCTTTGAATTGGGTGATTACCCAGCAGAAAGGACTTAAAGCGATGGAAAGTAGAGTGGATATTCTACCATGTTGGCAGCGTATTTTTTGTCTTCGGTAGTCGTAACATCGCTTTGCTTCGTCATCTCCATTTCAATTGACCTGCGAACCGCTTACCGATGTACCGTTCACAAGAACAAGTCCGTTTGTTTACCGTCAGGTATATGAGTGAGTCACATAATGCGGCTCCGACAATCGCGGGGGTGGTATTTACTAGGTGTCCTTCCGGTTTTCCACGGTAATCAGTTAAGTGAAATGCAATGTTACGTGGAATATCCGCTGAATATAAGTCAGATACTCTTGATTGCGAAGGTAAAACCCCAATCAATGGTATGCTTTACAGGATTTACTCAGTGGGAAACCTATAAGCCTATATTTTGGTCTAATCTGAAGTTATTTAAATGGTACAAATCAAGTTTGTTGGGTTGTATGATTGTTGTTTAGTGCCGTATTTACGGTTATTTCACTCTTATGTCTGCGTGCAAGGCAGCCGAATAGGCGTATGAAATGAAACCACCCTCGACACCACTTGCAACAAAGGAAAACATAACAGGACAAAAGCAGACCGGTTTGATGTTTTCCCTATGATATTGTCCCTTATCTCGTTGGCCCCGTGAGGGAGCGGGTGGTCCATGGCCCTGCATACTCCCTCGGCTTCCTCGGTCAATCGTAAGAGGCAAGAAAAGAGGCTGCTGTCTGTTGCCCTGGTGTTCGCAGAGCTAAAGGGTAACGGAAAGCAGATTTGTTTGTGATGTTCTGTATTTGTGTCCGTCACCATATAAGTGAAATACCCTTGAGTACGACGTTAAACCTGAATCAAACACACAAACAAATAGAATGATTTGTATAGTGATCATAAACTTTGACCCCATGTGATCTGGGAGGAAGTTATCTGTCAGCTGATGTTAATATTTCATGGTTTATAGTGAACCAGTGTCTGTCATATCAATGTTTGAGATTGTCTTGACATAAATTTTTGTAGAAAAAGCCCTAATTCTACACACATAACTCTGGCTCTTTCTTATAGTGAAAATCATTTATTACGAAAGGACATGAAACATGATATGAAAATCTGACATAGAATATTTTACTTCTTAATCCTCAGTCCATGGAATATCAGTTGATAAAACTATTTTGAAATTCTGTTTTACACCTTTGATCTGACCCAGTCTATCTCTGATATAAGTAGACAGTTCACAAAGCCGTATGAAAATATTGATTAGGGTAATCTCAACAACATGTAATCTGGTGTCTTTTGATTTTCAGACTACTGGTTATCCTGAAGTAGAGCCGTCAAATCGTCAAAGTCTTTCAACTCGACAGATTTCTGATGATCCAATGCTGGATCTATCAACAGAACTTACCACTCCATTGTTGTCTAACCAAGAAATAGCTTAAAATCACTTTCTTGCGAAGCAGACTCTGTTCCCAAAGCTGGTGTGTCCTCTTGGTTGGCTGTCTGATGTCTACAGTAAGGTGAATTCAAGGAGCTACGAATCATCAGTCTATACCCTATGACTGACAAGCTTGGTCATGATAAACCTGAACCTGTTTTGTGTAGCTGACGACACGCTCTAAAATCAGTGAGAAGATACAAGACAAAGTGTCATTGATAGTACCTCAGGGGTTGTAGAAGTTCAGTTTATCTACCCAAAATGGGTAAAAACACATTATTTAAAAAAAACTCAAGCATTATAAAGGAAGTCTGTATAAAGTATGATAAAAATAAATAGTTGGGCATTGAAATATGACAAAAAATCCAATAGGACACTAAAAAAACTCAATATTTGAATGTATGAACCCTTTTACCTAAAATAGTTCACTGTATTAGGATCATCGTACAACAATTATACAGCCAAAGTATTAAGTCTTCCGCCAGAATGAAACAGATTTCTGCAAATGTTTAAAATAAATTTTCATTTTCCTTGAATAAATATTCTGAGAAAGGCTTTGACAGACTATAGCTCAAAATGTTATATGGGCAAAGTGTTATTGTTATTTCATAGAGACTGCTACTGATCGATAACAAGTGGTAGGTCAATTGAACAGACTTTTGTTATTGGGTATGACTGGTAGAGAGTAAATGGATTTTCATGCAATAAACCAAATCACCGTCATAAGATATGGTTATTATGGCTTTATACTACATGTACAACATAAATGCTGTGATGTAAATATTAATTGGGCTATCCAATGTGTGGATTCTATAACATAATGAGACACATTACGTTCTAAGCTTTATAGTATCTGAATGGTTAATTGTAGGCTGTCTATATATACACCTGGTCATAAATATCGCACCACCCACTTTTTATCATTAAGTAAAACTGGATCTTCAACCACATACAAATGGTGTTCAACATTACTGTAATGTGAAAGGTTGGGTGTGTGTGTTGTAAGACCACGGCAGCCATACTTATTTCATCTTATTTTATGGTGATTTTAGTGAACTTTAGTTTGCTACAATTAAACCTTCAATTAGTACTCAAATTCCGTCTTGTGTAGTCAATTTTCTGACTGGACGCTCACAGGAGGACATCTAAACCGTTCAATGTGCTTTTCTACACACCATTTGTATGTGGTTTAAGATCCAGTTTTACTTAATGATAAAAAGTGGGTGGTGCAATATTTATGACGAGGTGTATATATATCTTTTTCATCGTTAATATTTAAATACGGAGATAGGAACAAATTCGAATAATGTGATTTAGTGTTTGTCAGTTATTAAAACTTTGGTTTTATGTATTTGTATGCTGTAATAAGATGGGTTATTTCTTTGAATTGTTTAAGTCTTTTGACCGACTTTATATTTTATTATATGAAACAATACAGATAAATATCAAAACTTTACTTCATGAAGTTATTGGCCCCCTTTTTTGTCTTAATAGTGCTTAGCTTAATGTTAAGCGTGTCGGCTGCTCGTCCTGCTTTGATGCACTGAAGCCACGAAAAGATAAGAGTCACATTTTTTACTCCTGACTAGCGGTAGAGTCCTTAAAGATGTCTTTGAAATGGAAATTTATATATATTTTCTAAAATAAAATGATATCTGAATGAATATTTTATATAAATATGTAGTTGACATGTTTGTTTTTGCTGGGTACTGTCAATTGTATATGTATGTACAAGTTTGCACGACTGTGTATGGAAATTTTGCTGTTTATATCTTATGTTCTTTTTTTGTTTGTTTCATATAATATATACATTTTCTTACATACTGTGTGGGAGTTAAAATTCATTGTTGTTTTTTCTTGGCAGGAGGATAATCTGTGAAGAAAATTTGTAGATCAGTCATTTTACAGAAACATTGAATAGTTTATTTAAAAATCATTTCAATTATTCAGCAGGACACCAACAAAAAGTCACACTTTTCATTCTGATGCAAACTTCTAGCTGATGATCAGCAATATTTTGATGGTCTAGCAAACAAACAGAACCGCCAAGTGTCCAGTCACAAAAGTGTTTCTGAATAGTACTGTTTGTTTGGTGTTTAATGTCCTACTTAAGAGTATTTCACTTGATATAATTCCTAAAATTGCAATACCCTTGAGCAGAGAATAACACATCTGTCTGTTCATCAACCGATTGAGCTTACTTGCTGTCCTATTATTGAGTGAAATAACATTGTGTGTGTCATAAAGCCTTAAATAAACTAACAAATGATTTGATCGGCAATATTATGGCAATATCTCAATAACAAAGGTTTAAGCAAAATGGCTAGATGTTATTACAAAACTGGGTCATACAGCTGTGGACAACATGTTGGCCGCAAGATGTTATTTACATTGTAAAAGGTAAAGTATATTGAGCATCAGGGGTGGAAATAACTATACATTTGCAGGACATGTCCAATAAAAATTGAGATTGTCCTGTTAAGTTCCACACAATTTAACATGGTGTTAATGACCAGCAGGACAAAATTAGAAAAATTTCTGACAAAATATTTTAAACATTTCCACCGATGAACAATGAAGCACAGAGACATAAATACTGTTTATAGAATTTATTGACTGGAGATTCAAAATACAAGTTTGGATTTATACTCTTAAATTAACACAGATTCACAACATTTCATCTTTAAAAGTAAACCTTTATTTAAAAGTTAAGCAAATTAATTCTAACATACAAATACAAAGGGACAGTTTCACTAATTATTCGCGATTTGCTGAGAATAAAAAAAACATTGATAAAACTTGAATACTGTTAGTGTTAATTTTTTTTTTAATACAGGACTTAGTGACATTTTGAGCATCTATGAAGTTGAAAATTATACAATTAATGCAATTTTGTAAATGGAACATCAAAATTTGTGGAAGTCAGCTTGGGGCATTTGTTGTATAACGAGTGTGAGTCTCTCAAACATGCATGTTTGTGATACATGTACCAAATCTACTTGCCCAACAGTTTGGGTAAGTTTTTATCAATAGTAAACATTAGCAAGATAGAATTACAGGACACTCTCTATACTCCAGGATTCTTCAAAACCTTTTGCTTCCACATTTCTCTAATTAATCGCTCCTTATATAAAAATAGTTTGGCCTAACCTTGAATTTAAGTTTAAACCATTTTGTTTTCTTCCTTGAACACTTGTGGGTTAGAGAGATCCATGAAAAGACCACTCAACGTCCATATTCATGTCAAATCAATCCTTTCTCAGGAGTACCAGCCTCACTTTAGATCAATGCCGTACAGATTGAATATTATTTCTAATGGCCTTAATCCACAATTTTTCGTACAGCACATTGTCGTATCTGTTGACTGCATACAATTCAACAAGATACCTATGCGCATTGAACAGGACACTAACACTATATGAAACAGGTTGGCCTCTGGTTTTCACAATGATGAACATTTGTTCACATTTTACACCTGCTACTGGTCCTTTTGACCAGGGATTAGCAAAATGAAACCTGGGCTAATAACTAAGGACTGATATCAATGTCGCATGTGTTCACAGAGATTTTAAGTTATTCATTGTAATTCCTATTTACTGTACTTTGATATAAAACGAGAAGTAAACCAAAAAACATTTACGGATTTGCACATATAAATGAACCTATTAAGCAGAGGAAAGAATACCAGGCTGATACACTGCTCTCCAATATACCAACCATGAATGTTTGTTTGTTTGATTGGTGTTTAATGTCGTACTCAAGGGTATTTCACTTATATGATGACGGATTGTCTACTTTACACTGTACACAGCCTTCTTAGGGTGGAAACTCGAGAGGAAACTTCAAAAAACCACCCCCGGGATCGCCAATTGGTTGGTCTTTTACAATGTGCAAGGGTACTGTATTTCATTTGTGTCATACGACGGCAGTTTATACAACCATAATTTCCACAGTAACATACCCTTTTCTGTTAGAGATAAATGTTCCTCCAGGGGCTTAGACAGAGAGGCCCTCATCTGAACTTTGGATACCCAGAAGTTAATAGCTGCCTCATTTGGACACCCTGTTTGAAGAAACTTTAACATGCAAGATATTGGGAATCAAAATGACCATTTTGGACACCATAATTTTGATTTCTGGCTAAGCCCCTGCTCCAGTGCAAAGTAAAGCAGTTTGTCTATACCTAAAACAAACTGCTCGAAGTCAGAAGACCAGTGTGTACGATTCAATGCCACAAAACACCTTCATGCCCGACCATCAGCACTGACACAACCAGGCCAATAGGAACTCACTCTAACAAACCAACCACATAGACTATTTCAAAGCTAAGAGAACAATGGGTTTTTCTGAATACTTGTGTTTTCTAGACATTACTGGCTAAGAAATTTATTTGGATCGTGGTCTACTTTTGTTTTATTATTTCTGATACAGCCTCTGCTTAACTACTAAATGCAAATAGTTTTATTTTATTGTATTTCTAAACAAGAGATCCATGAATGGATCTTGACGCCCACCATTGAGAGATTGACTCCTTATAAAAGTTTTATATGGGAA
>JARFOD010156455.1:0-12220 GCA_031763545.1 Mopalia muscosa | reverse complement strand
ACAGGGTGGAATATCAGGCCAGGTATTAGTTCATCCTGTGACAGGGTGGAATATCAGGCCAGGTATTAGTTCATCCTGTGACAGGGTGGAATATCAGGCCAGGTATTAGTTCATCCTGTGACAGGGTGGAATATCAGGCCAGGTATTAGTTCATCCTGTGACAGGGTGGAATATCAGGCCAGGTATTAGTTCATCCTGTGACAGGGTGGAATATCAGGCCAGGTATTAGTTCATCCTATGACAGGGTGGAATATCAGGCCAGGTATTAGTTCATCCTGTCTTATCACTTGTCACATTTTAAATGAGGTTATATAATAAGACTCATTTTGTTTTCACAGCTGGACCACTTGCTTTAGCTAGAGAACATCTGCTCAAAGACGACAGTCCATTCTTCGTATTAAACAGTGATATAATCTGTGATTTTCCATTCTCTGATATGATTCAGTTTCACAAGCATCATGGAAAGGAAGGCACTATTGTGGTTAGTATTGAACCTGTTAAAGTTTTATACATACTGTGATGGGGCTGCTAGTCAAAACCAGATTTATTACACTAGTTGATCTATGTTATCTGGTGCTTATAGCTACCTTGTTAATATCCAATCAAAACCCTCTATTAGCCATTTCGTATTCTTCAGCTAAACTTTGATTGGCTCCTGACAAACTTGTTAGTTGAATGGCTGTGGCCAACAAGAAAAAAATAAATCATCAATATGAAATACCCAGTATGACATGACCTAGTTGAATTTCTTTACTGTGTGCCCTTTTCTGGTCATCAGTGGCATAAACAACACCTGTTGTCACCTTAATAAAAAGGTTAGCTAGCTAAATCTCTGTATGAGGACCCCTCTTGAAGAGTAGCAATGCTGGGTTTGCTTAGCACTGGAGAAAGATTATCATTCCAATATTATAAAATGTTTCACATCTTGGTTGTGCCAATCATTGTCAATTATTGTTAGAATACACCACCATCTTATAGGTTAAATAACCTTAAGCACGGCTTAAAATACCCATCATTAAATCAATGTCTATGAGGATGAATGAAAAGTATAATAAGAATATGTTATTGTTTATATCCTCCCATCAAAGTCCTGTTATGACCAGATAATTTGTTTAAAGTATTATTGTTTTTATTGCCCACTGTGTAAAAATGATGATTTGGTTGTAGTGCTGTTTAATATTATTAAAATGAAATACCCTTGAGCCCGATATTAAGCATCAATAAATCTTTGTTTAAAATTCTTTCTCCCGTTTCTTGTAGGTGACAAAAGTAGAAGAGCCGTCTAAGTATGGTGTGGTCATATACAGACCTGAAGATGGAGCCATTGAAAATTTTGTGGAGAAACCACAGGAGTATGTCTCTAATAAAATTAATGCTGGAATGTACATATTTAATACCGACATCTTAAAGAGAATTCAGGTAATTACATATCTTAGTTATCAAAAGCAATCAAATAAATGATGAGTGTAGTATTTTGTGCCTTATAGAACCTGTGGCCAGCAGGTCAGACTCCGGTATTTGATGCATTCACATGAGGTGGGAAGATTTATCTTTGTTTACCACTTAATTTAATTATGCCAGGGTAACAAGTGGACAATCAGTCATGGTATACATGAAATACCCTTGAGTTAACTCTCCTATCAAAGACATAAAGCAGCTTTGTGGTCACTTACATGTAGCAGGTTTGATTGATGATGTTAAACTCAAGATGGTACAGGACTTCCTGCCAGGAGCTAAGTTCCCATCTCAGATGCGGATTAACAGGCTGTAATCCTCAATAAAAACGCAATGAAGATGCTTTCAGTCACAGGACGAGACAAAAAAAAAAAATTGTACAAGTCAAAAGCATATTTCGCAAAACTGGACTAAATTTTAAACTACAAGTAAAATAAAAAGCCTAGATCGCTCGTCACAATGGTTATAAAATAAACCAAAATATTGAATCACAGTTTATCTTTGTATCCCTTTTATTGAAGTCGTAAATTTACCTCACTTTGTGCTCATCTACCTCATCAGCGGCCCCGTGAGAGAGCGGGTGGGCCAAGGCCCTGCAGAATACTCCCTCGGCTTCCTTGGTCGATCGTAAGAGGCGAGAAAAGAGGTTGATTTCTGTTACCCTGGTGTTCGCAGAGCTAAAGGGTAATGGGGAGCAGATTTGTTTGTGATGTTCTATATTTGTGTCCGTCATCATATAAGTGAAATACCCTTGAGTACGATGTTAAACACCAATTAATCAATCAATCAATCATATTATTGAATTTCCAATTTGTTATGGTGTTATAATTTTCACATGTGTATCATTTGATTTATTGTACTACCTGTATGTTTATGAGACCAATTTGTTGTGTCTTTTCAGTGCCACCTTTATTTGTGATTGAGTTCTTACATAGAGTTGTGGACACTCTGGAGGATTATTTCAATGAAAGTACAGAAAGCTCCATCAAAGAGAACTATGTCATAGTCTATGAGGTGTGTAATTGAGTATCACAACTTAACCCTTTATAAAATCAACACCCTAATTTATTTTAAGGTCTGTTATATTGGGTAATTACTCCCCAACACGACCACTGGCTGTAAATCCTCATGACTTGTGGGTACAGAAATTAGGTATAACAAAATAGCACTTGTTTGTGTGAAGTGTAGAAAATGCCTTTTGTATTTCTGATCCAGTAAAGTAGCCTTCAGATCTTCCTGGACCTCTCGAGTTCACCATGAACCAAATTTGTTTTATTACTTGGATTAAAAGTTAGGTATTCAAACTATATTTTGTTGAGTGAAAAAAATCTAAAGTCTTATTACAGACAGTTAAAGTGGCGCCTATAATTAAGTTTTCCCATGATCATATATTCAAGGCGAAAAACTTGAATTGCCTATTTCTGTCACTTCAGTTTTAAGCAGACTCTGCCTTTTCCAAGGCGTATTTCTAGAAAACTATTCATGTTAGAAACTGAACATTTGTACCATTGTAAACAGCACAGTATGATCTGGTAAATGGTGCCTCATTTACAAGAAGTTCGCCATTGAATTTTTTTAATGTTTTCTGAAAGTTGTATTTAACATTTTTATAAAACTTTCCAAGTTGGGATAGAAAAAAAAACATGGGTCATTCTTATCCAAATTTCAAAATAATAAGGCAGTGTTTACTAGCTCCAGGACAATTCTACCGGGTCAACTAATTTATTGAGTCTTATCTTTATTATAGTTCAAGAAATAAACCATGGAAAATGCTGTCTATTTCTTCCTGTCGGCAATTACTCAATTTGCTATAATTAAATTTTAGAAATGATAAGTTGATTTATAAGCCTGAGTATCCAAACTTTCTTAAAATACATACATATATATGATACAGATTTGTATTCTTCTGCATAAGAGACTAAATACAACAGGTGTTCTGAAAATTAACCAATGGGTCCAGCAAGGTTTTAAAAGCACTGTTTACAGGATAACAATGATCTATTGCTAAGAGGCTTCACAGAACTGATTCGTGTCCTCTTGGTTGTATTTTGTGTGGATTTATTATTATTTGTTTGTTGTTGTTTCAGTTATTAGATGAGATGTTAGACAATGGATTCCCACTGGCTGTGGAGTCAAACATTCTAAAGGAATTGATTAAACCACCAAATCTTCTCAGAACAATAGCCGAGACTGTAACAGGGAAATCAACAAGGTCTTTTTTTACTATTTTCTTTTAATAATATTTGTTTTTATTTTTTGTTGGTCTGTTTTGTCCTATGAAGCCTTGATTTTGTCCTGTGAATTCTGAGTTTTGTCCTGTAAGGCTTGGGTTTTATGGTGTGAAGTCTTGGGTTTGTCTTTTGAAGCCTGGGCTTTTGTAGTGTGAAGCCTGGGTATTTTATGAAGCCTATGTATTGTAGTGTGAAGCCTGGGTATTGAAGTGTGAAGCCTGGGTTTTGTAGTGTTAAGTCTGGATTTTGTCCTGTGAGGCTTGGATTTTTGTAGTGTGAAACCTGGGTGTTATATGAAGCTTGAGTTTTTAAGTGTGAAGCCTGGGTATGGAAGTGGGGAGCCTGGGTTTTGTATTGTGACGCCTGGATTTTGTAATATGAAGACTGCGTATTGTAGCATGAAGCATGGGTTTTGAAGTGTTAAGCCTGAGTTTTCTCCTGTGAAGCCTGGATTTTGTAGTGTGAAGCCTGGGGTTTGTAGAAGCCTAGGTTTTGTAGTGTGAAGCTCAAGTTTTGTCCTGTGAAGTCTGGGGTTTGTGGTGTGAAGACTGGGTTTTGTAGTGTGAAGCCTGAATTTTGTCGTGTGAAGCATTGGTTTCGTAGTGTGAAGTTTTGTCATGTGAAGTCTGGGTTTTGTTATGTGAAGCCTGGATTTTGTACTGTGAAGCCTGTACATTGTAGTTTGAAGCCTGCATTGTGTAATGGGAAGCCTGGCTTTTGTAGTATGAAGCCTGGGTATTGTATTGTGAAGCCTGGATTTTGTAGTATGAAGCCTGGGTATTGTATGAAGCCTGGGTATTGTAGTATGAAGCCTGGGTATTGTAGTGGGAAGCCTGGGTATTGTAGTGTGAAGCCTTGGTGTTATATGAAGCATGGGTATTGTACTGTGAAGTCTGGGTATTGTACTGTGGAGCCTGGGTATTGTAATGTGAAGTCCGTGTTTTGTAGTGTAAACCTAGGTTTTGCAGTGTGAAGCTTTGGGTTTGTTCTGCGCAATCTGGGTTTTTGTCCTGTTAAGCCTGGTTTTGTTTTTGAAGCAAAGGTTTTGTTCTGTAAAGCCTGGGCTTTGTCCTGTGAAGCTTGAATTGTGTCCTTTTTTGTGTGTTTTGAAGCTTGGGTTTTGTTCTGTGGGATAGTTTTACTGTTGTGAAAACTATGTATGATCAACAAAGCACTGATTGATTCTAGGAATCCTGGTATTAAAATACTGGTAGGCTGTATGCCATTCTTTAGGGTCCTTTCTGCATGAACACAAGGCCTTTTGACAATTGAATGTCTTGTTAATTGTTTATTCTCTTTAGACTTCTCTTCAAATTAACAAAATAATTTACATGAAGTATCTCGCCTTGACTCCTATTTAAATATCTTATTCATAATATGTCATGTACAATTTCTTTCTCTTTTTCCTTTCAACAGTGTGAGTGGCAGTCTACCAACTGGTCAGCTTTCCAATGTACCATGGCGACGAACAGGTGTGAAATATGCAAACAACGAGGCATATTTTGACGTCATTGAAGAAATTGATGCTATAATTGATAAATCTGGATCTACCGTGTTTGGTGAAATACAGGGCTATGTGAGTTTTTTCAAACAACATTACATTCAGATATCCAATGATTGTATAAATGAATAGTTGCAGTGACATTGGTTTTATCACCTGACAACACTTCTATGTCAGTCACTCAGTTAATCAATCATTCAATCAATCTTTGGTGTTTATTTTTCGGTGATGCAGACTTGCCTGTCCAGTGTATTCTTAAGAGATTTTTTTACACAGAATTTATGTTGATTACACCAATATGCTTTTAAAATACACACAGAAATTAAAATGTAATTATAAACTTCATCCCCAGAATACACATAGTGGCAAGCAAATACATCCTAAAACATTTTCTACAGATAAACTCTTTGTCTGATATTTCGGGTTGTCTTCTAAACATTACAGTAAACACTAAATGAGGAAATAAAATATTCCAAATGAGATAGCAATCTAAGAGAAATATAAGTGCATTGCTCATTTCAGGGGGAGGGAGCTTCATGTTGCCCTAGTGTTCTCAGAGCTAAAGGGGGACAGGAAGCCGATCTGTTTGTGGTGTATGTATTGTGTCGTTGCCCTGGTGTTCTCAGAGCTAAAGGGGGACACGAAGCCAGTCCGTTGGTGGTGTCGGTTTTGTGTCATGTTGCCCTGGTGTTCTCCCCGAGCTAAAGGGGGACAGGAAGCCGGTCCGTTTGTGGTGTCTGTATTGTGTCATGTTGCCCTGGTGCTCTCAGAGCTAAATGGGGGTAGGAAGCCAGTCGGTTTGTGGTGTCTGTATTGTGCCATGTTGACTTGGTGTTCTCAGAGCTAAAGGGGGACAGGAAGCGGGCCCGTTAGTGGTGTCTGTATTGTGTCATGTTGCACTGGTGCTCTCAGAGCTAAAAGGGAACAGGAAGCCGATCTGTTTGTGGTGTCTGTATTGCGTCCTGTTGTTGTCGTCCTGTATTGGTCCTGTCCTGTCTTTGAAATTGTTTGTTGCCAGTGGTGTTGAGGGTGGTTTCCTGCACCCATTGGGCTTGCACATCGTCATATAAGTGAAACACCCTTGAGTACGACGTTGAACCCCGATCAAACAAACAAACAAACAAGTATTTTGCACCCCTGCTAAGAGGACTATGTTAAAGTGAAATGGAATTCTCTTTGAATTGCCAAAATATCTCAAATTTTTCAGATATACCCTTGTGGGGGACATTAAACCCCAATCAAACCAACGGCTTATGGCTATTTTATTGTGACTCTTTATTGTTGAAGTATAGTGATGTGAATAAAAGTTATAAAATGGTGCTGAAAAATGAATCAAATAAGTGAGAAAACAAGCAAAACTTTTTCTTGTATCATTTCTTTTGCCGTCTCTCTGTAGGTCATCAAATAACCCTCCCAAAAAGAAACCAAAAAAGATTAGCAACAAAGTACGGCAGCAGGTCATGGTAAGTAGGCAGGTTAATTGAAATAATCAAAGTAGTTGGGTTCAAGTCCCCCTGTGGACCATCAGGTATATGAGCGAGTCACATGTTGTTGCTCCGGCAATCGCTGGGGTGGTTTTTACGAGGTTTTCTCTCGGTTTTCCACCGTATTAAAGCTAGGTACAGTGTTAAGTGGACAATCCATCGTCATATAAGTGAAATACCCTTGTGTATGATGTTAAACACCAATCAAACAAACAAACCTGTGCTGTGGCGCCCTGGTGCTCTGGCTAAGTGCTAGTGTGTACGATTCACAGAATCAAACCTGTTTAATGTCCATCGGGTATATAAATGAGTCACACAATGTGTGGGTCTTACAATTGCAGAGGGGGGGGGGGGTTGCCAGGTTCTCTCTTGTCCATAAGCCCTCTCGCTTAGGACAGTTACTTTGAAGAGTACCAATGCTGTCTTAACTTAGCACTGGAGGAAAACAAACTTTACATCTTGGTGCTAGTGTCAATAGCATAATACACCACCATCATATGAGGAAATACCCAAGCACGTGGTAAAACACCAATCAATGAATCGCCTCTTGTTGATTTATCATATTAAAGTAACAGAGTGCGAAGTGAACAATCAGTCACCATGTTAGTGAAATACCTTTAAGTAAGATGTTAAATATCAATCAATAAAAAAAAAACCCACAATTTTTGCATACAATAATGATTCAGCTCTGAAAAAAATTTATTTTCCATCAGAAAAAAAATAATAAAAATACGGATAAATCTATATTGATTCTAAACGATAAGGTACTGCCATTAAATTTTTCTCATCATTTGAAAATATGATCTTTTTCTTTTTTCAGCAGAATGTCCAAACTTCCAAACAGTCCTACAACTCATTTAGTGCACCTAAGGTTAGTCATTAATTATGTCTCCATTTATTCAATTATTTCAGTTTACAAGGTTTTTCTCTCATACAGCAGTGTACAATGTGAAGTGAAAAATCCATCGTCATATAAGTGAAATACCCTTGAGTATGACATTAAAGCCCAGTCAAACAAACAAAACAGACACATGTTCATGTTCTCTTACCGCCCTCGGTTGTGTGAGGGAGTCCCCTTTCCAGCAGGTTGGGGTAAGCAAGAATAATCTGTCGCGATATATGTAAACACAGTTCACTGTCAAATCCCAATCAAAGAAATCGAAAAATTCACAAATTTTTTAACCCCACTGTTGCTTTTGGTGACCTCAAGATCTGATAAAAAACAGTTGTCCATTATTGTTTATTTAGCGTATTTGGCAACGAGACAGTATACAAGATTTTTAATTTTTTTTGTCCTGGGATGTTTTGTTTGTTGCCAGTGTGTGGGGGTGGTTTTCTTCACCCATTGGAATGGCACGCTGTCATGAGAGAAATAGCTTAAATAGTACAGCATTAAACCCCAACCAAACCCCAACCGGCCAAGCAAACAGACTATAAATATAAATGCTAATGTTATGATATTTTACCTATTTTCTTTCTTTTCTTACAGACCTCATTATCACTCAACCAGCGGTTCGGGGGCCATCTGCAGCAACCTAAGCAACAAAAAGGCAAAGCTCTGAGTCTCGGTGATACGGAGAGACAAGTCTTTTTCTAAACATTTTGTATCACCATCATTGCATAACAGCTTTTCAGCACCATATTTTATTTTTTAAAATCCAATTTTAGTGCCCCTTACCTTTTAATTATGGATAACACATTAGTTGGGTTAATGAGTTAATTGTGTTACTAGACTTTCACTTTCGGTTTGAATGAGCAGTCAGATTTCACTAAAGCATATCTTATCAGATGTTTTACTTTTATCGTGACTGACTGGACTTTCACCTTCAGTTTGAGAGCAGTTGAATTCCACTTAAACATATATCTTATCCGATATTTTAATTCAAACTAACAGTGGAGGGTCAATGAAGCAGATTTTATAAGCTAAAAACACCCTAATAAAAAATATTTGTTGAACTACAGATTGTACTTGTTATACACCTATCTTACGGGGTTTGTGTAGAGGTTTATTAGCTAGTATAGCCAACAAGGTATTGCCAATTTTTCTCAGAGCAATAAAAACCGTAGCTGGGCTTAATAACCATGCAACACAATCCACAACCGTTGCCATGGAAATTAAACCATTAAGCTAAAATGCTTGAAGGAATTTACGAGTTTATTCCTTAGGTTGATTTTATCCAAACTGTTCTCTCTTTTTTTCTCTCAGATTTATCTTTTAATATATTTCTGCACATACTTCACATTGTTTTTTTGTTCTCCAATCAATTGATTTTCTTTTTAATTAGAAGTGAATTATATTTTTTTTACGTTTTTCATGTTTTTAGCAATTTTTCTTAGAGCACCTGTCTTCTAAATCATGTGGAATGGAATTTGACCAGTCATTTCTGATTGATTAAATGGGTTATATAAGTAGAGGTTTTTGGTTGAAACTAAAGTCTATAACAGTTTTAAGGGGGCTGTGATTTAGTGGTGGCATTTGTACTTACTATTCCTACTTTGATGTACCGTAAACTGACCTTGGGGAAAATGAGTGAATCACACTCACATACTCTTAAACGACATTAAACAATAATCAATGCAACAAACAAATCCTATATTGAGCAAAATTTGAACTTATATGGAAAAGGTTTATTCAAGGTTTTTTTTTAAACAGTTACATGGCTGACGTAGCATAAGTCTGTTGAGCTAATATTCTAATAAAAAATGAGTCTCTGAACAGTATGTTTCAGGCATATTGATACTGCTTTTGCTTAGCATTAAAGGAATATTAATTTCCCAACACAGCCAAAGTAAACACAAAGACTTTCCATGATTGTGTAAGTGTGGCTATCTTTTAAGTAAACAGCCTTTATAGAAGTGAATAACCCTTTAGCACGGCCAAACAATTCAGTGTAATAAACCGAGCAACCCTCTCACCATAGGCTGAAATCTTGCAAGATATACAGTCATCCACTTATGAATTTATGCATAATATGTAGCCATAAGCTTTAAAACTGGTAATTATAAACAATCCTGATTGGTTTTATTAGTTTTTTTTACTGTCACAATGGTAAATAATTCACACCAATATTACATATATTTTTCTAAAAAAAAAATGACAGTGGCCTGGGGCCAAGATAATTTTTGGGGCCCGTGGCACTGTAACAGTAAAGTTGCTATTCATCATGATCAAGCTGAAGGCCCCTATGGAAGTCATTAGTGGACCTCTTCCTGAAATCCCCGAACATGTGCTAAATTTAGCTTGGCAGCATTGTCTCCCTGTTGTTGCTTTGTGACAAGAAACTGAAGGCAATGCGAGTCTCGTAATGTTCCATTGAATGCGTTCCTCTGACATCAAAACAGTTGAGATTCATGGACTTTTACTAGGGTCACTATGCAAAAATGTGTGTGAGGTCATTTAAAAGCTCCACTCTCATGAATGTTCTGACGTCAGAGGACCGCTTTGCAAAGATAAAATTACCTCCCTTGCCAACTTCCCGAGACTCACATTCCTTCATTTCACATAATAAAATTCCCAGAACATTTTAAAACACATTAAAACATGCCTGATCATAGTAGATTCAACTTACAACTCCAATAATAGATACACATGAATACATGGTGATTCAATATTTCAGTTTATTTGAAAAACCATTGTCAAGAATGAAAAACAACGGCCTAAAAACAACATACAAAGAATTAACATTTAATTAAGCCAAAGATCACAAATCTTATCCATTTAGGAGAATTGTATTTGTTTGTTTGATCGGGGTTTAACGTCGTAATCAATGGTATTTCATTTATATGACAACGGATTGTCCACTTCACATTCTACACAGCCTTATTACGAGGAAAACCGAGAGGAAACCTCATAAAAACCAACCCCGCGATTGCTGGAGCCACAACATGTGACTCGCTCATACACCTGAACCCGTGAACGATAAATCGAGGCATGTTCAGTTCAGGAAGCGCACTCGCTACCACTGAGCCACGGCCGCAGGCAGGAGAATTGTAAATTTACCCTGTCTACTTTGTGGAAATAATGCTACATGGATTTTGGATTTCATGTTAAGAGTTCAAATTGTTTATAAAATTAAGACTATCTAAAAAGTTAAATTAATTTTTCATTTTACATGACAATGGTCATTAAACTTATTTTGCATTAAACTTATATTGCATTGTGGATATTTCAATGGTGGAAGCATTCAAGATTTGTCGGATTAAGGTTTTAAACAACACTTAAGGTACTTCAATTGATAGCAATGTGCACTGGCCCACAGATGAAGGACACAACCATCAAAATTTGTTTGTTTGTTTGATTGGTGTTTAACGTCGTACTCAAGGGTATTTCACTTATATGACGATGGATTGTCCACTTGACACTGTACACAGCCTTATTGCGGTGGAAAACCGGGAGGAAACCTTGTAACCCCACTTCAGTGACATACTCTTAAACATGGCATTAAACACTAATCAATCACAAACTGCTGATTCTTACATGGTAGCATATGTCTGTATCTGTTTTTCTTGAGGTTTTCTGGCTGCACACCAACATTACTGGGTGTTAGAGGTACTGGAATTTCCTGAATAAACAAAAAAAAGCTTGACTTTATATTTTGGAAGTAAACAAAAAATGAAGTAATTCAAGTAGACTGTAATGAGAAGTTATGAAAAATTGGGTTTTGAGTTTGCGGAGACTTTTATGAATGGCTTTAAATCAATACTCGTGCTTTGTTGCCCGATCTTTCTATTAGCGTGGCCAAATGGTTAGCGCACAAAACTTTGGTTCATATAACCCGCGTTCGATTCCCATCCATGCCATATTTTTTTTTTTTTTTTTTATAAATGTATACTTTTCAGATGCTGTACATCGATGGATTCACGGGAGTCCGTTTCCCGGATATATTGCTTTATCAATTTTAATTAATATTGTTTTTATTTATAGTTGTTAATAACTCAAGTATGGTGAGCTTTTTGTGCCATATTCTTTCCAACTTAATAACATTCATTATTATTCAGTAATAACTCTTCTAAATCATTTTTTTTAGTACTTTATTGACTTATTTTATTAATTTAGTTAGTTTGTTTGGTTGAAGTTCAACATGTCATGTAAGGGTATTTCACTTATGAAAGCCAAGTGATTGACATGAACATATACTGAATATAGTCAGTGTTATAGAAGTGAATTGGATATGGCATGAACAACCCTCCATACATCCTTTTTTTAATAATTTATTTCATTGAATTCTAACTTAACTGACAATATATTGATGAAATTTCCAAGCTGGACCTTTCTGTTTTCTACCTTCGTCAAATTCAGGACGAGCAATAGTCTGTGAAAGAAAAACTCTAGGGAGGAAACTCTAGAATGCAGTCCGGTGGAATTTGAGAACCCTGTATTTGTTTGATTGAAGTTTGACTGTTCCTTGTCTAATATATTGGGAAACCTCATTAAACCTACCCCTGAGATTGCCAGAGACAGACATTGTGTGACTCCCTCATATACCTGATGGTCAAAAGACACACTTGATTCCTGTGAATGGTACATGAGGATGTCCAAGTTTGTTTGT
>JARFOD010156444.1:0-12220 GCA_031763545.1 Mopalia muscosa | reverse complement strand
TTTCTGTCCGTCGTCATATAAGTGAAATACCCTTGAGTACGACGTTAAACACCAATCAAACAAACAAACAAAATTAATTAAAATGTTGAGAAAACTCCCCAGACATTAAACATATCTCCCCCAGTCGATTTTGATAGGTTATTGTGAGATCTTGATCAGTTATCACCTATCAGTGCGCTAGGTTATTGTGAGATCTTGATCAGTTATCACCTATCAGTGCGCTATCACAACCCTTATTTACAATGCTGGGAGGTAGATCTTTGGTAATTGAAACTTTATTGAAGGGAAGTATCAGCAGATTGCAATTAGGATGTTGGAAGTTCCTCATTGTTTTCATATTAATGCACAGAGCTAATTCAACCACTAATAATAAATTAACTTCCTTAGAATTTATTGCAAAATGCTAAAATTTCTATGGATTGTTGTTTTTTTGTTCGTTTGATTGGAGTTTAATGCAATACTTAAGGTTGTTTCACTCATATGAGGATGTGTCGGCCATAGGAGTGAAGGAAACTACCCTTGAGGCCACTGCCAAGTGGCAACAAACAAAGACACCACAGAACAATCACAGGAGGTCAATACAAAGACATGATGAACAGATTAGCTCCATGTTGCCCTTAAGCTCTAAGAGCACCTACATGTAGGCAACAGGAAGCTCCCTCCAAAGCTGGCTGAAAATTTATTTACACAACGATTCCCTACATTTTTACCCTTAAACTCAAGATTAAAGGACATTAAAAGTTGAAGTGGTAACTTAACTTTAAGAAGATATGAAATGAAGTATCCTATAACTTCTAGCAGTTGGCAGGGGTTGAAAATTAGGGATTTCCCAGGTTGCCCTAAAGCCCAATCTACAATTTGTTTGGTTGCCTTTCCTATCTCTTCCATGTTAACTACCAGAAAAATTGACTTGCCCCACTTAAAAATTTGGTTGCCCCGGGCTCCAGGAACGTCTAGTTTTCAAGCCCTGGTTGGGACAGAGAAAAAGGCTTTACCACTGGGGGGACTTACATGTTATTTCTGTGGCCTGTCCCAAAATTAGTGTCTCAACTTATAGAAGCTATAGGGTATTTCCTTGTGGAGTGCTGTGCTGTGCAACTCACATATTTATGACTCTGGGTGACTTTGATTAACTTGATACCTTGTTAATTTATAATATAATATACTAACTCGTTGTTTTAACTGATTTGATCATGACATTATGAAATTAAGCATTACTTGATAATGGATATAGCACAAACATTCTGATAGTAATTAGCTTAAATGTTTTATGAATCTGCCTGAAAAAACATATACTATTTATCAGGGAGACAATCCCTGGAGTGTTTCTTCTCTTTATAAAATTGCTGTTATAACGTCTAAGCAAATTACTGAGAATTATGGAGCTTGTGAAACTTTTTATTCCGTACTGGTGGACGGTGGGTGGAAGTTTCCTGTTGTCCAGGTACTTTCATAGCTAAGGGACAACATGAAATGGATCTGTTCTCCAGGGACAGGTGCTGTTGGGGGAAATGGGCCTAACAAGGGGTTTCCATGGTCATGCAAATTTGTTTTAGGAGGACTGATTTATAGGTTTTCCAAATCGTTTGCAATTTACTGTTCATCTAAATTTGTATTTCCTACTGATTTTGAAATATTTTGTCAATTAGATGATCAATAAAGTTTGTATTATAAAGCAATTTTGCTTTATTTTTCATAAATTTATGTACATTTAAAAAATCAGCAATGCAGCAACAAAGGGGAATGTTAGGTTATCTTATAAAATGTTAGAGGACCAATTTCAAAGTTCTACTGGAAAATGTTACAACACAAGCCTGTGTACATCGACTCCCCAATTACAGAAAGTCCACTCATATCAATGTTTCCTCAGCCATGGAATGGACATTTTTGGTTTGAGGACGTGTTTTGCCCTATTTTTAAAATCTGGTTAAGATTAATGGTATAACAAAGTTAACCGATTGCCACCGTTTACAAAATGTAGGACTCTAATGAATGCTGAAAGATTGAATGTAATATGACTTTTTATTTGAATTCAGAGAGATGGCTAACAATCGTAAACGTCTTCATTCAGGGGAAATGCAGTGTCAGGCAGGGCAGTGTAGTGCAAGCTTTAACACCCCAGCCTACACCAATCCTACTCCTAATGTGCCTGTAGCGGAACAACTGTTCAACAAGAAATTCTCTTACACTGCTACTCCTGACTGGACGTTCAGAATAATCTCCCCTGAAGATTCTAGTTCATATAGCATTTCTAAGGATAGCTGTATTAAGGTTTTGGAGAGATTGACAAGTTTTAAAACAACACTGAACAATCTGAAGGACAAACTGAGCGATAAGGACATTGTCAAGTGGCATGAACATACAAATTTTACAAACTTAGCAGGTGGAGTAATTCAGGCTTGTCGCCAGCGATTTAGGCCTGAGTTATGTACCCAGGCGTGGTGTAAATTTTATGAGATTGTGTCAACATATCCATTGATCTGTATTCATGATGACCACTTGGTGACGACACACCTTTGTGAAGCTCCTGGAGCCTTTATTACAAGTTTTAACCACTACTTGTCCAGCCAGGGTAAGTTTATATGTTTTATATATTTTTATGAATTTTATTTAATTTACACCAGACATGGTGAGTGTCAATTAAGCTATGTTATTCTATGACAGTGGGATCAGATAGAGCCTGAAACCAATTATGTTAGGAGCAAACCAAAAAAAATTACCTTTCTATTATTATTGAAACACTTCACATCTTTGTTGTGCTAGTGTCAATTATTTTTGGAACACACCACCGTCACATATACATGTAGACTCATGTAAGTTAAATACACTTAAACACGGCGTAAAAAAACCCAATAAATCAACGTCAAGGTTACTTAGGAACCACTGAAAGATCTCTCTACTAATTATCAATGAATTTGGCAAAGTTCACTCTTATAGAATGAAACGGTGTATTTATATTTTAAAAAATGGAGTGTATTGTGATACCTTGAAAGAAAGAGGGGCATCTGCGCTCTTATTAAATGTCCATGTCCACCTTCATTTTGAACGATAACACCATTAAATGGGGTTTTGTCTCAAATCTCAGGGACCAGAAAAATGAGTCCCTGTTCATCTAGTGGTTGGTTTGGTGTAGCCCTGGTGCTCTTAGGGTACAAGTGAATAGGAAGCCAATCTGTTTGTGGTGCTGTTTTGCAACCAGTTGTCCTGTAATTGTCCCATCCTGTCTTTGTTTGTTGCCAGTCAGTGATGTTGAGGGTGGTTTCCATTACCATTTGGGCTGGCACGCAAGGGCTTAGGCAGACACCCGTCCAAATGGACGCTCTGAAATGAACAATTGCTTCATTTGGACACCCTGTTTTATTCAACTTTAACATGCAGGAGATAGGAAAACTGTCAAAAGTGGACACCCAATTATTTGAAAAATGAAACAAAATTACCATTTTGGACACCCTACTTTTGATTTCTGGCTAAGCCCCTGCCAGCACGTCGTCAAAGAAGTGAAATACCCTTGATTACAATGTTAAACCCCAATCAAACTATCAAACACTGTACATCTATTGTCAGTATCTGTCAATGTTGCAGCAACTAGTCAATTGGCTGATACTGACAATACATGTAAGTAACATTTTCCTGATAATCTTCTTTTCTTTGTCATAACTTATAACTTGCTAGTTAAGAATGGCCCCATACTTTACAGTTTAAACAATAACATTTTGATACAGTTAGGAGCATGGGTTGCAACTAGTGTATGGGCCTGCTGTAAAAGACAATTAATACATGTATAAAAAAAGAAATATCAATTTATAGCAGGGGTGGAAATATGTATACATTTGCAGGACATTTCCGGTAAAAATTGAGATTGTCCTGTAAATTTTCAACGACTTTAACATGGTGTTAAGTGACCTGCAGGACAAAATTGGAGAAATGTCTGACAAAATATTTTTTATATTTATAAGAAAATTTGTTCCTTATCCTTTTTTAAGAGTCATTTACACACTGTCTTTCTTTAATATTGTTTGTTCATTGGATGTCTACGAAATAAAATAGCTAGACAGAGAGACTGATCGTAAATTGTAATCAGCCTAATTGCCATTCTTTCATTACAGGTTTTGAAGGAACTTGGTCATGGAGGGCCACAACACTGAACCCGTACTATGAAGGGAATTCACTTGGCCACATGATAGATGATGACAGGTTTTTACGTCACAGTTTGGAATTCTGGGACTTCGGTGTTGACAATACAGGGGATTTATTCAGTATCTCAAATCGAGAAAAACTCAAACATGTCATGACCCAAATTGGGCCAGTTCAATTGGTAAGCTTATTGACACTTTTAGGACATCTGTTCTTTACATTGTATTCTTTACAGCTATGTTTGGCTGCTACAGAAATATCTACATTTGGTAATTAAACAGTGAAGCAATTGTAATGGAAAGGCAATGTTCGGAACTTGTTCATCAACTGCTTAAACTGCCTTCAAAAGTATTTTATGGTGGGTTGGCTTGGGCAGGAACGTCCTGTTGCTTTGGTTCCCTTGCTGGCCTGGAGTATTTTGTACACATAACTATGTAAAATACACCAAAATGCTATCAAAACACACACAAAAATCTATATTCTGCACTTTACTGTAACACAAAATACACTAAATGGTTAGAAAATACTCCTAAAAAGATAATTCTTTACTCATTAATTTCTTCTGGGGTAGGCAGGTCTGCCATTGGAGCTTATGTCATGAAGCCAATCTTTTTTTAAATTTTTTTTGTTTATAAATGCATCCTGTTTTTTGTCTTGTTTTTTTCTTTGATTGTTGCCAGTGGTGTCTAGGTTGGGTTTCTACACACATTAGACTTGCATGCCTTCATACGATTGAAATAACCTTAAGTACGACGTTGAACCCTGATCAAACAGACAAATTTAAAGCATATCAGTTAAGGTCTTGCTGGACCCATTGGTTGATTTTCTGAACACCCGTTGTATTTACTGGAAATAAATCTGTACCATATAAATGTATATATTTTTAGGATGCTTGAAACTTCAGAATTACATCTATGTGAATATGGTGAAAATCAAATTATTATTTCTAAAAATATTGCAAAATGAGTAAATGTCAACAGAAATAAAAAGACTGCATTTTTCATGCTTTATTTAATGAAGTGCAATAATAATAAGACTCAATAAATAAGTTGACTGAATAGAATAGTCCTTGAACTAGTAAACAGGGCCTCCTTTTGCATTTTTTATTGATTAGAACGATCTCAGTGGATTTTCTTGTCTATCCCACCATGGAATGTAAAATACAACTTTCAGAAAATGTTTAAAAAAACATAATTGTAAAAAATGAGGCACAGAGTACTAGATCGCAGTGTGCTCTTTATAATGGTACAAATTTGAAGTGTCTAACATGAATAGTTTTCTAGAAATACCCCTTGGGAAATGTAGTCTGCTTACAACTGAAGTGCCAGAAATATGCAATTAAAGTTTTGCAATTTGAATATATGTTCATGGGAAAACTAAATTATAGGCTCCATTTAATTGTTTGTAATTAGAATTTCATTTTGAGCAAGACCTTAATGATCAAGCCAAAAGAAAGTACTAAACTAACTATGTGCACCATCTTCTATATTTCCAGGTTACAGCTGACGGGAGTATTGACTGTCAGAATGTCCCTGGAGAACAAGAGACAGTTGTCTCCCCATTGCATTACTGTGAAGTTCTGACAGCTCTTCAGATACTGGCTGAGGGTGGATCGTTTGTAATAAAGCTATTTACAATGTTTGAGTACAGTACTGTGTGTCTGATGTACATACTGAATACAGCCTTCAAACAGGTTAGTATACAATACAGATACGGCCTTCAAACAGCTTAATACACACTGAATACAGCCTTCAAACAGGTTGATACACAATAATCACAACTTCCAACAGTTTAGTAAATACTCCATATCACCTATAAACCGGTTAGTATACATTGTATACGACCTTCAAACAGGTTAGTATACATTGTATACAGCCTTCAAAAAGGTAATGCACACTGAATACAGCCTTCAAATAGGTTAGTACACACTGAATACAGCCTTCAAACAGGTTAGTATACACTGAATACAGTCTTCAAACAGGTTAATACACACTGAATACAGCCTTTAAACAGATTAATACACAATAAACACAACTTCCAACAGTTCAGTAAATACTCCATATCCCCTATAAACCGGTTAGTATACATTGTATACGCCTTTCAAACAGGTTAGTACACACTGAATACAGCCTTCAAACAGGTGAGTTCACACTGAATACAGTCTTCTAACAGGTTAACACACTCTGAATACAGCCTTCAAGCAGGTTAATATCCCCCCGAATACAGCCTTCAAAGAGGTTAGTACACACTTAATACAGCCTTCAAAGAGGTTAGTACACTCTGAATACAGCCTTCAAATGGGTTAATACACACTGAATACAGCCTTCAAATAGGTTAGTATACACTGAATACAGCCTTCAAAGAGGTTAGTACACTCTGAATACAGCCTTCAAATGGGTTAATACACACTGAATACAGCCTTAAAACAGGCTAGTATACACTGAATACAGCCTTCAAACATGTTAATACACACTGAATACAGCCTTCAAACGGGTTAATACACTGAATACAGCCTTGAAACAGGTTAGTACACACTGAATACAGCCTTCAAACAGGTTAGTACACACTGAAAGCCTTCAAACAGGTTAATACACACTGAATACAGCCTTCTAACAGGCTAGTACACACTGAATACAGCATTGAAACAGGTTAATACCCACTGAATACAGCCTTCTAACAGGTTAGTGCACACTGATACAGCATTGAAACAGGTTAGTACACACTGGATACAGCCTTCAAACAGGTTAGTACACACTGAAGACAACCTTCAAACAGGTTAATACACATTGAATACAGCCTTCAAACAGGTTAGTACACACTGAATACAGCATTGAAACAGGAATACAGCCTTCAAACAGGTTAATACACACTGAATATGTCTTCAAACAAGTTAGTACACACTGAATACAACCTTCAAATAGGTTAGTGTACACTAAATACAGCCTTCAAACAGGTTAATACACACTGAATATAGCCTTAAACAGGTTAATACACACTGAATACAGCCTTCAAACAGGTTAGTACACACTGAATACAGCCTTCAAACAGGTTAGTACACACTGAATACAGCCTTCAAACAGGTTAGTATACACTGAACAAGCCTTCAAAGAGGTTAATACACACTGAATACAGCCTTCAAACAGGTTTATATACACTGAATACAGCCTTCAAACAGGTTAGTACACACTGAAAACAGCCTTCAAACATGTTAATACACACTGAATACTGCCTTCAAAAAGCACTGAAACAGGTTTATAGTAAACACTGGATATATACAGCCTTCAAACAGCTCAGTTAACAATAAAAACAAACTGTCAAAAGCCTTCAACAAGAAGGTAGGGGGGCTGGGTGGTCTAGTTGCAGGCATTACTGCTGGCGATTTGGTACCTAACTCCGAGAGTCAGGGATCGATTCCCGGATGGGTTTCAACCAGCAAAATTTTCTTAACTAGAATATTTTGAAACTTAGAAAGTGTTATCCCGAAAATGAACGAAAATACTGTTAATTTTCACTTTCTAAAAGACACAAAAAATTATCAGTTTATTAGATACTCAATTTCGCCTTCAAACAGACTGAGTATCGCTTCAACCCGTTGTCAGTACACCAAACAGAGCAAACCATGAACTTAAAACCAGCAAATAGTAATAACTGAACAGCTTTTTCTTTCCCCCACGTGTGACCTTACTTTATTAATCTATATTGATACAAGCAAATCCCTTTTCAATAAGTTTCTTTGCAAGTCATGTGCTAATAGAGTAAATGATTTGTTTACAGGTTCATGTGTTTAAGCCAGCCACCAGTAAGTCCGGCAACTCTGAGGTCTATGTCATCTGTCTGCAATACAAGGGAGCTAACTTGGTTCCCGAGTCTGTCTGGGAAGTCCTCATGAAGGGTTTGGGTAAGATGTCCTGGTTTAACATCACTCCCTTATAAAATAAAATTCATTATAAATACATGTAAAAACATATAAATAGTTTCTTACAATGTTCAGAAATGGAAAAACATAAATGAGTTGAATAAAATTACTGATACTAGAAATGCTCTCCTTAGGCACAGTCAACTGGACATTTTCACTAAGCATGGTGAAGACGTATACAATTTTTGGTCCGTTTTTGTTTACCGAACATATGACCAATTTTAACGGGGAAAAAATATTTGTACCATAAAAATAAATGTACCAGTCAAACAAAATTTTAGACAGCTTCACTGTGCATTACAAAAACATCCAGTTGAATCGCCTATTAGATAAGTAGTTTATTCTTTTTGATTTAAATGGTATTGATTTTCAATCTTGTACGGAGAGCTTGCAGTTGAAGGAATATTCTTTTGAAGTCTGTCAACCACATTGATTTGATTTTTTCACCAATTTAAATTTAGGTCACAATTCGTCTGCTCCCAATGACCTTGAGATGAGCTTCGACCTTGACCTTCCTGAAAGTTTCCTTGCTCAGCACCTTGATTGTTGTCAAAAATTTATGACGTACCAAGGGGATGTTATCCAGTCTAATTTAAATTACTTTGGGAAAATGTCCGAAGAACTAGTGGCAGAGATACATTGGCTTCGAGATTACTGCACAGAAATGTACATTGAAAGATACCAGTTAGAACAAATCTGTTTCTATCACAAAGTGGGCAGGTATCCAAAGAAGGTAAACGTTGCTATAAGCTTTAGGGGTTCTTTCTTTATGCTTTTTAAGCCAAAGAAGCTGTAAACATAATGAGATTACTGCACAGAAATGTGGAAGGAAAGACACTAGTTAGAATGAGATGATTCCAGTCAAAAACTTTTTTGAGACAAATATCAATATTGTCTGCACTTTGTGAAAATATATAAACAAAAGTAAAATAAAAAAAGATTGTATACTATATGGGATCTTTCTTTGAGACGGCCAACAATGGCCTAGTGAAATAGAATCTGTTCAATTAAGTGGAAGAAGGTGGAGTATTGTTTATCCTAGATGACTAGAGAGATGGAGCCATGACTGAATAATGCAGTGTCCAAATACTGTTCTCTGATCGGGTATCTGACTCAAAGACTAAATGATGTGGTGCCTAAATACTGTTCTCTGATTGGGTACCAGACTCAATGACTAAATGATGCGGTGTCCAAATGCTGTTCTCTGATTGGGTATCAGACTCAATGACTGAATGATGTGGTGCCCAAATACTGTTCTCTGATTGGGTAACAGACTCAATGATTAAATGATGTGGTGCCCAAATACTGTTCTCTGATTCGGTACCAGACACAATGACTAAATGATGCAATGTCCAAATACTGTTCTCTGATTGGGTAACAGACTCAATGACTAAATGAGGTGGTGCCCAAATACTGTTCTCTGATTCGGTACCAGACACAATGACTAAATGATGCAATGTCCAAATACTGTTCTCTGATTGGGTAACAGACTCAATGACTAAATGATGTGGTGCCCAAATACTGTTCTCTGATTCGGTACCAGACTCAATGACTAAATGATGCAATGTCCAAATAGTGTTCTCTGATTGGGTACCAGACTCAATGACTAAATGATGTGGTGTCCAAATAGTGTTCTCTGATTGGGTACCAGACTAAATGATGTGGTGTCCAAATAGTGTTCTCTGATTGGGTACCAGACTCAATGACTAAATGATGTGGTCTTGTGGTGTCCAAATAATGTTCTCTGATTGGGTACCAGACTCAATGACTAAATGATGCGGTGTCCAAATAGTGTTCTCTGATTGGGTACCAGACTCAATGATTAAATGATGTGGTGTCCAAATACTGTTCTCTGATTGGGTACAAGACTCAATGACTAAATGTTTTCATTGAAGATAATAAAGTTCTCTATCAAGGACCAAAGGTTCAAACATTTGAGTGAAATAATACTAAGAGCTACAATAAACAGTGACCAACAATGCCAATCTTTGTACAAATAAGGCAATAGCTTTTAATATACCGACTTATCTCTTAGGCAAATAATTATATGCCTTAAATACAGTTTAATAAATTCAAGTTATTACCTTATTTTAAGAAAAACAAGGATCAGTCTGCATGGATGAAGGGTGTCTTTCAGAAAGATCCAGGCCATTTCAAACAAGAGGGGACATTTACGGAGAGAAATTCTCAAAGACTAGTCCCCTGGGTGAAGAGGCTTGCAAACTTCCCATCAGTCAAGGCAGTAGAAGGAGCCAAAGTTCTTTCTCATTGTATACAGGTTTGTAAATGTTGTCTCTACATTAGACCCCTACATCATGGCTCTGGGGCTGACCCTCCTTTCATATTAAGGTCATGTGTAACTTTTATATAATAGAGACTTCCTCATTTTCTGATATAAACAAATCAGCGGCTTTAACCATGAGCATGACTTGAATTTTTGCACTATTTATTATATGATTGAAGATGGCGAGCTCTAATTCTGAAATTAAATTGTAAAATTTGAGTCAATGTTAAATAAAATAAAAAAGTAAAAAAAAATGTTTGCAGCTTTATGTTTGTTTTTCTCTGCCAGTTTTTTCTTCAGCAAATTTTATTGTCTGCTTTAATAACCCAGGCTTTTTAAGCTATTACAATGGTAATGCAAAATGCATCCACTAATTTCAAACGTTGTCTGGGGGACAATTTAGTCAATTCAGCTGAAGAAGAAAAGAAAAGAATTCTCCAAATAACCATCTTATTTGAGACCCTAGAGAGTTATTGCTGCAATGGTTTTTTAGTTACTTGTATTCTGAATGATTCACTCTTATTATAATTTGCAATACAGCATGGAGACAACAATGCACTGGTGGGAAATCAAGATTTGGGTGTTACCATTGGGAAACAGTTGCCAGGGATACAAAGTTCACGTTTTTGTGATAACACCATGTTGACGGAATTAAAGGATATTTTCACAAATGCTGAAGTAAGGACCAAATTTATTGCTGTCTTTGTGGTTAGCATGTGCGCTTTCTAATCCTACTCCAATTTACCATTAACAGGATCGAGTCTGACTGTCTGTCGACCATTAGGTATATGAAGGAGCCACACAGTGTCGCTCTGGCAATCACAGGGGGTGGTTTTAAAGAGGTTTCCTCTCAGTTTTCCACCGTGCTTAGGCAAGGAACAGTGTGAAGTAGCATATAAGTGAAATACCCTTGAGTACAATGTTAACCCCAATCAAACAAACAAACGATGAGAATTATGTAAAAAAGTTAAGTAATCTTTCTCACATTTAATCGGGTCCTGGACAATTTTAGTAAAATAAATGAACAATGGGATTTGCAGGAAATTGCTACAGACCAAAAACCCTCTCAGTTTTCCACCGTGCTTAGGCAAGGAACAGTGTGAAGAAGCATATAAGTGAAATACACTTGAGTACAATGTTAATCCCAATGAAACAAACAAACGATGAGAATTGTGTAAAAAAGTTAAGTAATCTTTCTCACATTTAATCGGGTCCTGGACAATTTTTGGTAAAATAAATGAACAATGGGATGTGACAGGAATTTGCTACAGACAAAAAACCCCAGTGAATGTCTGATTAATCATTCATTTAAAATGGATTGGACATTAAATTGTTGTAGACACTAAAAATCAGCCAATCTAGTTTGATAAACTTTTTTGAGGATATTGGCCACATAATCAAGACATGATGAAAATTTTCAAATGAGACTTTTGTTTCAGAGGTATGGGGTGATATGAAGCAGATCTTTGTCTATTAGTTGTTTTTGAATGTATTTGTCTTGAGATTGTCTGGCTTTTTAAGGTTTTTGTTGGCAGGGTGGATAGAGTTGGTGTCCTTTATCCAATGGGCTGAAATGCTGTCATATGAATGAAATTATCCAATGCACAAAATAATGTTAGACCTAGACTACTATGACAAAACTAAAAAAAAAATTAAAAAAAAATAAAACTAGACTTCTGACTGAACTGTTTCTCCCTGGGTTCCCATTCAAATGTTAAGGTGCAAGAGAGACAACTCTTGGGTGGGGTATGTGACACCAAGAAAAATAGAGAAGTCTTTTGACAACAAAGACTTAGTAAGACATGACGCCTGTTATGGATGTACAACTTCTGAATATAATTGGGTAGCGACGTTTCGATCTCGATGCTAAGACCGTTATCAAGCTA
>JARFOD010156433.1:0-12221 GCA_031763545.1 Mopalia muscosa | reverse complement strand
CTGAACCTTTCATTGTACATTAATTATTTGCCAAGGGTTGAAATGCAGAGTAGCTCGGAATAGTAACCCTTGACTAGAGAAGATGTAAGCATGAGGTCTCTAAATACATTTATAATATAAGGAGAGACAACCAAATTTTTCTATCATTTATTCAAAATATAATATAATGAGAATTGGAGAATTATTTTTGCATCATTTAGAAAGTGAAAGTTTGCAGTGTTTTTTTTTCTTTTTTTTGACTGCTGAGCAAGTGTCAGATTATCTTTGTTACCATCATGATTGGTGTTCATACTGATCATTTGTGATGCCTGTGTTGTGTCCATGCCTTTGTTGCATCAGCTGTTTTTAGTTGTACGTTTTATGTGGGAATAATGTCATACTATTTCGACAACAAGGAAGGCATTGTGTTGTGTGTCAGGCCAGGGGTTTCCCACCCAACATATCCACACAAAAAAACATACCAGATTGCGACTACAGCATGAGCGCTTTTAGTTGTTTATTCCATTAACTTTGTAACACAAAATACTCCTCCACTCTCACAGATGTATTGAACCTGGTATCTATGACATGTGTTAATAACAAAACCCAATTAGTAATACGTCCTAATATTGAATGAAGGCATCAGGACAAGGATCAGAAGTTAGAGGTTAGACTGGGACTTAGGTCATGTTTCTTCAGAATCTTAAGCCTTTTATAAGACTTTACCCTTTTATAAAACAGTAGTAGAATTTCATTGAATTTATCACTTGTCTGATCGACAAGCTGTTTAATTTAGTTTAAGTTATCACATTTAAATTGAAAAACTTTCACCACAAATTAAAACCATAAATGATTAAAGATACAAATTTTGGGTTTCTTTTAAAATCCTGCAAGTTATGTTAGACATGCACAATTTTTTTTCCTGTGTTAAGATCTTTTAAAAAAGAACTTTTTTATTTTAAAATCAAAAGCTTCGTGGCATACCCCCATTTTATTCTTAAAAAGTCCTGGTATTTCATGACTATTTTGTACAAACCCTGTTACAAGCCCACATCTCATTCTAAAATATAATCAATCCTACTTGAGACATTGACTCTAAGATACACATGGGCCATCTTGTTTTCCACTTTTTTTTTTGCTGGTCTGTGGCTGATAGGTCGCCCCAAATATTGGGGGAATTAATGCGCAATGGCAAAGCGTACGAGAGTTGTCTTAGTCTCGTTCACTATAGAAACTCTCGCGAGGATACAATTGGCCCACTTTTGAATGATCCACATTGCTGGTACTATGGATCACAATAAATCTTCAGCTGCACCAATAAAGTCCTAAATAAATGTTCATGTTTCTATCCCAGGCGAGTCTTTCAACAGAAGCTCTAAAACTCTTGAAATCTTGTTTATTATCAGGGCAGTTTCTAGAAGAATTTACCAGGTTCCTATCCCAAATTCTTCACACCATAGTCAGGGTTCTGAATCCATTTACAAAGTAAATAATCATAAGTTATCATAAGTTTTGTTATTTTGGGATAGCACTTTCATAGTTGTTTTCATAATACAGATTCTAGTTCAACCTATTTGCAGGCTAAGACCGATCCAGGAATGGAATCTCTTGTCAGTGTTCAGTACTAGATCATCAGTAGATGCTGGTCAACTAGATCACTCATTAAAATAAATAAAATCCTGCAACTCTTGTGACATTCTATAGGCCAACTGGATGATTCCTATACAAGGAATCATACCTGTAATTCAACAAATGTATGCTTCTCTTTCATTCGTCCTTAATTGTGTGATACAAAGGGTTTTCTATCAGAAAAGAGCTGATGATATTTTCCTATACAAAAAATCATACCTGTAATTCAGCAAATGTACGCTTCTCTCACATTCTTAACCAAATGTGTAATACAAAGGGTCTGCCATCTGTAAATAGCTGATGAGGTTTTCCTGTACAAAGAACCATACCAATTCAACAAATGTATGCTTCTCTCTCATTCTTAATAAAATGTGGGATACAAAGTTTTGACATTCGCAAGCAACTAGAACCAAATAGGTCCTTACATGTAATTATAACCAGGGCTTTACCAGAAATCAAAAGTATAGAATTTAAGATGGTCATTTTGTTTCACTTTTTAAATAACTTAGTGTCCAATTTTTACAGCCCATCTCCAGCACGTTAAAATTAAAAAAGGATGTCCAAATGAGGCAATTCTTTCAGTCAGGGTGTCCAAAGAACAGGTGGACACCAATCTGCCATTGTAATCCATATTTATTTTCCAGCTCTGTGCATTAAAAGGTGAATTGTGTTAACCCAACAAGAATAGCCCATGAGGTTTGTTCAGCTTGTTAGCTGTACAGTACAGGATGTCTAGAGAAATATATTTGTTCTTACCATGTGCTTACACACACACAAAAAAAAACAAAAAAAACCCCAGACCTTTGTTCACATTTTCTCCACCAGTATAAATAATCATTTGTCATACTCTTATGTGAAGGGATGTGATTAATATTAGGTTTTTATATTATCTGGCAGTATACTTTTCTGGAGATGCATAAATAGACCCCATAAAAAATTAGCAGTTAAACAATATTGGGATGAGTGTTCTGGTACATGTAGACTTAGACTCGTCACATCAATCGGCAGAAGGTTAGGAGGAAACTTCCTACTCAAATTGCCATAGGGCCAGTTGCTCAGAGCACTATTAAATTTAATCCAATATTAGATGACGTCATGCCATGTTGAAGGTCTATCTCTAACCTGGTATTAGCGATATAATATGGTGTCAGCGGCTAATCATCTTTCTAGGATCTGGCCCCAGGGTATTATTCAACAAAAGCGATCTTAGTCTAAGTTGATCTTAACTTCCATGATGACACAATACCTTCAGTACTGGTTGCCATGACAGCTAAGATGAACTTTGGCTAAGATGTCTTTGGGTAACTGGGCCCCTGGTGATTTCTTGCAGATGTACATGTAAGGTGCAGCATGAAGCTGATCTGTTTTCTGATCTGTTATGTCCTGAATTTATCATATCTTTTCTGTGGTTTCCTTCACCCATTGAGCTTGCATGTGAGTGACATAACATAAAGTAGGGCGTTAAACCACAATCAAACAAATAAACTTATAATATCTTGCTGTGAGTGATGATTTTTGACTTTAACAGGAGGCCTCTTTGGTTCCAATGTACCTTCCCTGAATCTTGCCATGTGCGATGGTTTATATTTATTGAAATTAATAGATAGTGTTCTCTGATTGTACAATAGTGGTCCGACTCCCTATTTTATCATTTTCAATTTGAACACATGTAAATTAAAGGTAAAAACGATTTTTACGAAGAGAAAGCAGAATCAAAACAATCCAATAGACAAAGCTTACACAGAAGGGTGTCCATTTCAATTGAACAATTGCCTCATTTGGACACCCCATTTTAAGCAAATTAAAAATACAAGAGATTGTGTAATTGTAAAGTTAGACACTCAGTGGCATAAAAAGTTAAGCAAAATGACCCTTTTGGACACCATACCTTTGATTTCTGACTAAACCTTTGCCAATAGATAAAAGAAAGAAGTAATATATTACAAAATAATTTTTTAATATTATATGGCCTTAAGTTCATTGTTTAAAGAAACGCTCAATTATACATGTAGTTTATAGACCACTATTGTTCTGAGCGACTCAATTGTGATATGGGTTCGGCTAGAAAGACTTTAATCCTGAGGCATGTTTTTACATGTATCTGAAATTTTGATAGAATTTAAATTTTATATCATCTTGTAATGAGGATATCGATAGTTTTATCTGGGTTTGAGATATGAGTTAGGCCAGAAAAACTTAGTTCTGAGATATCTTGTTTTACCTGGCTGAGCGGTGTTTATCTCAGAAATACAGCCTTGATGGGTCCAGTTAGAATGACTTTAGTTCTGGCAAATTTTTATCACCTGGCGTCTTGAAATTACATGTAGAGAATTAAAGTATTTTCTTTGAATTAGTGACAGATGTTACATTTTTTATAGCATAATTTGTTGTGTTTTTGTCAACATTTCCTGGAAAGTTTAGTCCTAGTAACATGTATTTTCAACATAGTACAGTTTTTGACAGATGCCCTAGTATCAAAGATTGGTTTAGTCAAATGCATTGATCTGAAAAATAGCAGGGGGCTAGACTTACATAATTTTCCTGAAAATTTTATTGAGATTACTTTTATTGTGACAAACATTTTAAGAAGTTTGAACCAATGTGTGTTGTGGTCTTTTTTCTTTTTGCAAGCATATGGACTTTATTGTCCTAGCCTTCAGCTTGGGTCCAACAGAATCAGAATCAGAATCAGACTCAGACTCAGTCTCAGAATCAGTCTCAGAATCAGAATCAGACTCAGAATCATAGTCAGAATCAGAAACAATCTTGTTACCTTATAGTGTCTAGCAGTTTGGACAGAGAAAAAGGCTTTACCACAGGGCTCTTACATGTTATTTCTGTGGCCTGTCCCAAAACTGGAGTGTCCGGACTTATTGATGTTATAGGGTATTTGACATCAGTTTTAGTAAAAGGTTTAGTGTTTTGATTTAGATTATGGTTAGTCGTCAAGGAGTTCAAAAGCCAAACTTCTCTGTGGATGGCCCGCAGTCGTGGCTTAGTGGTAGCACGTGCGCTTCCTAACCCTACTCCTACGGGATCGAGTCCATCTGTCGACCATCAGGTATATAAGTGAGTCACAGGATGTGGCTCTGGCAATCGCAGGGGTTGGTTTTTACAAGGTTTCATCTCGGTTTTCCACTGTAACAAGGACAAGTGGACACTCTTGTTGTCATATAGGTGAAATACCCTTGAGTACGACGTAAAACCCCGATCGAACAAACAAACAAATCTCTGTGGATGGTCCTGTTGCCGTGATGCTCTCCCATTGAAGGGGCACCATGAAGTAAATCTGTTTGTACTAAAGCCTGTGAGTGTCCTGTTTTGTTTACTGATTTACGTTGGTGTAGAAGAGGATTTCCTCTACGCATTGGGCTGGCATGCTATAATGTGAGTTAAATAACCATACATGTATCATGGCCTTAATCCCCAATCAATCAAACAATGTATTTGAATTAAAAACTGAAGATTCTTGGCATGTTTGCTATCATATATTCAAATTCATAAATAAGCGACTAAATTCATCTTTTATATTCTTATGTCATAAACACCATCTAGTTTAATACAAATGAGTCCTGTGTTAACAGTTGGTTTCAATAATAAAACCCTGAAAGGGTAATAGAGCCAATTCGTTTGTTGAAATAATGCACTGGTTGTATGCCGTATGACCTTGAACCTTACTGAGCGTTCCCAAAACCCACATGTGATCTTCATTTAGGCACCCTGTCCACTTGTGTGAAAATTATTTCTATTTAAGAGTCTCCGCATTACAGTTTAGGTTTTAAATTGCTTTTCTCAACAGTTCAGAATAAATTCCAGATTTCACTATGTTGGTGGTTTTTGGTAGCCTTCACTGTATATATATAGCATTACAACTGTAATTTTTCATAAAGCAAGAAAAAGGACATGTACAATAAAGTAATGGGAAGTAAACTTTCAAACTTGATTTTACCATCATTATTCCAACTGATAATCCTCACATAATAAAAACATTTCAGTGTTTATGTTTTGCAGTTCATTATTTGTTCAATATTTTTGTATAATTGAAAATCATCATAATCAAACCTTGTACAGAAATATTAAATCACAGCTTTCAAATTTATGCTGTTTTCTCTAAAAAGAAATTGATACCTGCTTACCCAGAGTATTTTGTATGCAAAATTTATGTTGAATACACCAATAAAATATTAAAATACACACATAGATTAAAATTCAATGCTATGCTGTGATGAACAAAAAATACAGTTACTGGTAAAATAAATTTATTCCAGTGTAGGCAAGTCTGGGAGAGGCAATCAATCAAATCTCACTCCTCCAATCCCAGTGGAAATGCACAATAAATTGTTAACAGCAGATAAAGGTCAAACTTTAGTTTCCAGAAAGACCTTCACTGTGGAAGGACATCAACTTATCCAGTATTAACTGTAATAGCCCTTCTCCCAGGGCAGTGCCTAACAATATATCACTTTAATAATAACATATATCATAGTTTTCTCAGAAAATTATGATCAGCCAAATATGAATATAACCACGTAATTTCAATTCTTTTGGTTATCTGGCTGCGAGCTTTCTGTTAATTTGCAGAGTAGCAATGTTATCTTTACTTGACATTGAAAGAAAATTGATAAACTTCTAATTTTTTCAAGACACTTCATACTTAAGGATTGAGTTAGTGTCAATGATTGTTGGAATACACTGCCATCAAGTTTAAGTGAAATACATGTAAGTATGGTGTAAAATACCAATCAATCAATCAATCATCTTCAAAGTTTTGGTTAGGCACAAAGCGTTGAAATTCCACCATTATTTACATTTTTGAATTTTGTGGAAAAGTCTTGAAAATGGATCATATTTGTAATTTGTCGTCTAGACATGTAGAGAGAGTAGATATATGTTGGAAATGACATATTCATTTAGGGCTACTGTTTTATCTTGGGAGAATATGTGACTCACTGCACAAATAAAATCTTGTAACATTTTGGCTTGTGTGCTGTGAGGTCAACTGTCAATAGAAAGCAGATTTATTCTAGATAAGTTTTCACGCTCTTACCTACATGTCTTAGCATTCATGGAACTGATTTTTATCTCACAAAACATACAAGTTGCTAAAACAATGGTAACAATTGCGAATTATCCTGTAAAGTTTCCAAGAATTTAACATTTTAAATGACTTCAGGATAAAGTTATAAAAAATGTTTGATAAAACATTCCCAGTTTCTCACGCTGGCTTTACTTGTAAAAATATGAACTTTCTTGGAATCACTGGCAAGAATACATTTTTGTGTAAGAGCACCAGTGAAAATCAACTCAAAACAGTGACTGGCTGGCAAAACAAGTCATAACATCACCTTCACATCATGGAGGGTTGAGAGTTGCTTTCAGAGCCAAAGGTCAACATGAAGCCGATCTGTTTGGGGTTATTATGTCCTGTGATCATCATGTATTTATCCTGTCTGGTCTTTTCTCTTTGTTTCCGATGGTGTCGAGGGTGGTTTCCTTCAACCATTGGGCTTGCATACTGTCATCTGAAGGAAATAACCAGAACAAAAATATTAAACCCCAATCAATCAATCAATCAATCAATCAATCAATCATTGATCAATCAATAAATCAAACAAACAAAGATTTGACCAATCAATCAATCAATCAATCAATCAATCAATCAATCAATCAAAGATTTGATCAATCAATCAATCAACCAATAAAAGCTTTATGATTTTTTTACCTTGAAATATATAAAACACTAATCTTTTACTGCTAATAATCAGTAGCTCTGCAGTGGGATTATCAATGGTGGGGTTAGGGGAGGTCGAAGTGTGTGGAAGACAGTTTGGGTATTAAGGACTTATTTTACTGGGGACAACAGTACAAGTGTTCGTAAGGCTGTGTGAATACTGAACAGGACAGAAAGAAACCATTGGAATTGTGTAGTGTTTTGACAGCTTTGTTCCATTGGTTATGAATGTGTGTACAAGTACCTCCAGCCTCATTTTCCCAATTCACAATAACTGGTCCTCGTTTAACACAAAGGAGACATTTGTTAAAGTTGGTGAGTTTCCAGATAACTGAACTGTAACATATAAGGGATTTGTAACTTTATTATTGGAAGCTACACTGTGTTTCTCGTGTGTTAGTTTCTTGCCCACATAATTAGTATGTGATTATAAGATACAGTTTTAAAAAAATAAAATTACATGAGTTAAGCTGTTTTAATTAGACATTCTGACTAATAAAGGTAGGAATGTTTTGTTAGAGTTTACAAGTACCATTGCAGCCTGATCTGTGCTATCAAATTTCTACTGACACTAACATTTTAATCTGAAGTTAAATTTTTTTCTCTAACACCCATTGCAGAATGATTTCAATCATAACGATGATAACAATGTTTTTGTCAGATGAGTTATAGAATTGTTACGGAGCATTTTGCAGTTGTACAGTTTATTTGTTTAAAGTTATGGGAAAAACTGCCTGGGTCTTAATTGCTTGTTTCTTGTTTTTCATAGTCTTCATTTGGATTTTGGACTTGTTATCTCATGGCAAATAATTGAAGTGAAATGCATGCCCTAGGCTTGTATCTGATCATTGTTTATTGCAAGTGTCGTTGAGAGTGGTTTCTTTCAGGGATTAAGCTGCCTTTAGTTACCTCTGGAGGAACTTTATTAGGGCTGGCAATAGTGGTTCAGTGGTAAGCTTGTCAGACCCTCCTTCAATATATCATTAACGGAATCTGTCGACCATCAGGTATGATGTAACTCCAACAATAGCCTGGGTGGTTTATGAGATTCCCTCTCGGTTTTCCACTATAATATAAGTAGTATTTTAGAATGTTTTTTTAGATTTAAATTGTAAAATGCGTGCTTCAAAGATTATGTAAATTTTCCACTATAATAATGTAGTATTTTAGAATGTTTTTTTAGATTTAAATTGTAAAATGCGTGCTTCAAAGATTATGTAAATCGAAGGGTGGAGGGGATTAATGAGATTATCTCACCTCGACTGACTACCTGCTGACTATTAACACTAACCAATTAGCGAAAAGTCAGCAGATCAATTACATGATCTTTGGGGATGTGTATTAGAGCTGAACAGTAGACGTGGGGAACAAATGTTTATGGGTGGTAGAACACACATTTATACGGACTACTCACGCCTCCAATAGGACTCATACTGTTAGTCATTAACAAAGGTGTGAACCTAATCTGTCATCTGTGATGTCGGCGTCTGTAAGATTCTGGAGTTAAAACTGTCATTTAATGACATTGTTTTAAAATTATGTACTAAAAAAATGAATGCAATTTATATCGCCTTTTCATTCAATTATAAAAAAAAATGTTTTTATTAAATTTATTGGAGTAATCCTGAAATAAACCCGAGTTCAATCACTTACATACGTTTAGGCTTTATTCTCAGCTTTCATTTTTATGATTGAAATCGTTTATTTCTCGTACATTATTTGCACTAAGTGTTTGAAATTTGTCACAGACAATCTTGAAGCCATTATCTAAAAAACCATCGTGCAGTTTTTTGATATTCATTTTCTTTATGAAGATATTTAGCTAAGATTTTTCTAAAGGCAGATTTTTAGTTTTTTACATATATTTTTATAAATTGTTCAAAAACTAACTTGAATCTATGACGTTTTTTTGGTTTAAATATCGGTCTACACAGACATGCAAGTTTGGAGAAAAAATCTCAAACTATCTAAGAAAAATAAAAGTTACAAACAAAAGTCTGTTTTTCTTTATTTTTGTCACTATAAAATAAAACGAATCATAATATGACATTTTATTTAGAGTCTTGAAATCCTCTACTTTCTAAATATATATGATGTTAATATAATCATCCTTTGGAAATAACTGCAAAGGCCACGAAAAGATAAGAGTCGCATTTTGTACTCCTGACTAGCGATAGAGTCCTTAAGACATTTAGTTTATATAAGATTATACTTTTACATGTAAAAATGGTGTCATGACCATGATATCATAAAGAAAATCTTGAAACACTCACTATAGACACTTAACTTCCTTAACAGTTTCTATTCAGATCTTTTAGAGTCACAACCCTAACAATTTTACACATTATTTACACATTGTTTATGTCTGGGTTCACAAGATGTTTTACCATGTGTTTAAAGGAGCCATGTTTATTTGCAGAAACCAGGGTCAGAGGTCATTGGTATTGTTCTCTTTATATCCAGCGGAACATGAATATTTTGAGGGGAGGAGTATTTATGTTAGAAATACCTCATTGTGTAAACTTAGGGTGTTTGTCTCTGTAATGAAGAATATCATCAGAAAAAGAAATAGGCCTAGATTTCCAAAAAATTCCATCACACATCAGAATTTTGAATTATAGATTTTGTCATAATTTTTAAGCGGCTTTGACAACTGCTTTGGAGCCATTTGCTCGAAAGGCTATTAGCCGCTAACACCAGATTAAATCCCTAATACCGGGTTAGAGATAGACCTACAACATGGCATGACATCATCTAATAGTAGATTAAATTTAAATATTAACCTGATAACAATTGTTCCCATGACAACATGTATAATACCGTACTCTGAAAACAATTGTTCCCGTGACAACTAGTGTGATATCTATTACTATAATACCAATTGTTCCCATTACTGCTTGTGTGATGTATATAACACTGATAAGAATTGTTCCCATGACAACTAGTGTGATGTATAATACACTGATAACAATTGTTCCTGTGACAACTAGTGTGATGTTTATGTATATTACTTTGAGAGCAATTGCTTCTAAGACAAAGCTTCATTTCAATTCACTGCTCCAACTGACAGACACAGAATATTGTTTCTTATAGATGTACTTAAAATCAATTGTTCGGGAATATTCAACAGAACAGCTTTGAGCTGTTCCAATGACACGTGTTCCAATGCCTATGAGTGTGGTACCATAATGTTGTAGCTAGATGTACAACATCTAATGGTCACAAATAATGTGATTTGCAGCTATACGTGTATGTATAGATAAAACAACTCATTTAGCAAGTACAAATTAACGACACCATCAAACAAATAGACACAAAATTGAAATGATACATTAGAGCATGTTTGAGTTTTAATTACCTTATGATGTTGTTGTTGTCTGTAGGTGGTTGCTGGTAAATTTGATGATCGGGTAACTTAATTTTATACTAGAGGTAACTAAAAAGCTCATATGTGATTTATTAGATATGACTTGTTACCATCTTTAATGAATCTAATGCCCCTTGCAGATTGGAACAAAGGTAATCCTGGATCATTTAAATAGCTCTTTAAGTCCACATGGTGCAAAATCTCGGACATAAACTATACAAACTAAAGACAAAGCGGTCCAGCATTTTAACATATTGACACCACCACTATAGAATGGTGAGGTTGCAGTTGTTAAGTCTTATAACCTATTTGACAAATAATCCAAGGGACAGATATTCACTCTTAATCACACAGATTGTGATATCTAATTCTGAGACTGCACACACATTACATAGAATGATGAGAAATGAAACTGCTATTAAAGTTTTTAAGACAATAGAATAACATACTGAGTTGCAGATATTTACTATTATAGACATGAGTTCTGATATCTAATTCTGAGACTGCACATACATTACATAGAATGATGAGAAACGAAACTGTTACTAAAGTTTTTTAGACAATAGACTAACATACTGAGTTACAGATATTTACTATTACAGACATGAGTTCTGATATCTAATTCTGTGACTGGACACACACTACATAGAATGGTGAGGAAGGAAATTGCTGACGAAAGCAGTGGACCAATGAACCAAGGCTCAGTGCACTGTATGAATGGAGAGATAAATACTGGGTCATAACCTTGGAAGGGAGGCTAACAGTATTCTCGGGTTTCAAACAGGTCCTAACATATGGCCCACATGAGCCAAAATTAACAAAGCTATGATATAGAGGAATTGAACAGCCTGTTCCAGTTGGTTAACAATTCCATAAACTAAATGTGTGAATGAATAGCATTGTTCTCACTGATGAGTTTCATGAAGTTAAGACTCTCATAACAGATCCCCATGGATGAATGCTGGTTCAATAATTCTGGGAATTCTGGAATATTGTTTACAAATCACAGTACATTAATGTGAATATATTCCTGTAGTGACAAATCAGAACTCTGGGGACATAGCATATCAGTTTTTTTTAGCTTTACTCAATCTGAAATTTATTTTGCCTACAAACTACATCTTGGGTGTAATGCTGGCACAGGCATACATATAGCAAAAAATCATCATGCAGTGTTCAGATTGAGTATAAACCCATAAATTATTATAGGATAATAGTGGTGGGATCAGACAGAGTAGAAAATCATCACCTATGATTGGATAATATTGATGGGTTCAGACAGAGTAGAAAATCATCACCTATGATTGGATAATATTGATGGGTTCAGACAGAGTAGAAAGTCATCACCTATGATAGGATAATATTGATGGGTTCAGACAGAGTAGAAAATCATCACCTATGATTGGATAATATTGATGGGTTCAGACGGAGTAGAAAGTCATCACCTATGATAGGATAATATTGATGGGTTCAGACAGAGTAGAAAATCATCACCTATGATAGGATAATATTGAT
>JARFOD010156432.1:0-26159 GCA_031763545.1 Mopalia muscosa | reverse complement strand
ATTAACTGTCTAGAGATGAACAAGGAATAATCTGTGCTCGTACCATAATGGGATAAAATAGAGATAATCATGTAGAAAATAAATTCTGATGGTTTGTGGAAATAAATGGATGTAGAGGGGAAACAAAATTAGTGAAATTCATATAAGATGCATGTATGCTACCCAAAAAATACGACAGGAAAGAAAAACAGATTCAGCGTTGATAATTACTGCTACCCTTGATATAAATGGCTATAAGTATTAAGGTATAGGTGAATAAGGTACTAGAGTGGGGTTGGAAAAAATCTCTAATTTTCTATTTTAGCCACACTAAACACAATGACTAGTATTTTACCTACCAGAAGTTTAGAAAGACAATCTAGCCTGCTTTATTCTATCACCTAGTGTTAGTATATTACCGATACTTATTATTCAACCAACTTTGTTATGATTAAACCAAAAAACATTGTGCCAATGGGAAGCAACTCTGTACATACAACTAGTACTAGTATCAGTTAGGAGTGAGCTCCCTTGGATAGGTCGTCCTCTGAAAATTCTGACAAGTGAGGTTTATATTGTTTGAACCATATCTATACCCACGGCTGACCCCTTATGTCTGGGAATTTGTCTTTAAATGTATAATAATTCACGAATAAAATGATGCGTATTAAACTGAAATGTTTTGATGATTATTCATAAATAAGACATGGACGAGGCCCCTAGCTTGTCCGATACAGGAACAATAGTTTAAAACTGTGTGTGGATAAGTCCGATGGCGTGATTGTCTGGAAGCCAGTGTACAAAATTCCGAAAGATAACTATAGTCCGAAGGCCTAAATGCGAAAGGACAAAGTGAAAAACTGACAGAGGAACAGGGGGGCAAAAGTTTGAATACTATTTCAAAATATGATATCATTATGTCCACAAAACAGTGAATAGCCAGGCAAATCATTATCTTGCGGAGTAAGCCGAGATGTTGCGAAGCGATGTAGCGTATCATTCACTTACCAGGTTTTAAAAAAAACAGTCAGTATGCTATAACAAACAGGTTTACAAAATGAAAGTTTGACAAATGCTTTGATTATGTTAAAAAATGGTAGCGAAAGGTCTCAGTCATTACCGATTATTTATCGTGGGTATTTCACTTGTTATACTGCCCTTTGTGTCCGATGAATCCAATTGTCGCCACGTTACGTGTTTGCGCACCTATCATAACGATGTAAAGTGGCGACAAATTTGAAATGGAAAGCGGTTTAGCTGGATATTGATAACTCAGTGATGTGAAATACCGACGAGAAATTATCAGGAATAACTGTAACCGAGACCGTATGACACCAAGCACCTGTGGATGTGATTTTGAGGCTGGATCGAATGCAGTGCAGCTCGGCTCCTACATTCCTCACGGGCTTGCCGTTATGGCGTTGATGTAATAAGGCAAGGAAGAGTTTGAAGTGGACAACCGGTCATCATATAAGAAAAATACCCTTGAATACGACGTTAAACCCCAATCAAACAAATAAATAAACCACTATCTATAGAAATACACAGATTCGTTTAACAGATGTAACGGGTTTTATATACGGTATTTGACCCAAATCATTGTTGTAGTGTGATGATATTCTCAAGAAGAATAAATGAAGAAAGTTTAGTCATTGTACTTAGTATAAAAGGTGTTGTATAGGCCATTAGGCGATTCAGTGTGAAATTATAGATGCGCCATCGCCGTGTACGTTATTACCTCCCTTTGTTTGGCATAGAGAAAAGGATAATATAACGAGAACAGTGACTAGCTAAAATGTCATATCGGAACATCCTTCGACACTTTCCGTACCGGTACAGTTATCTCGGAGGCGAAGGGAAGCAATTATACTACAAGAAAACGTGTAATGTTCGCCGGATGTATTGTGCGCATGCACGGAAATCAACCAAAGTACTCAGCGGATTTGTATTTTAAAAAACCCACATCAAACAAGCCTGTTTCTCGGGTAAAATCTCATTTAAACAAAACACTATACCTTTTTTTATGTATGACTTGTTGCAAATAATTCAAATTTCGTCCGCTCTAAGTATTTAAATAATGATGTAGCTCCAATGACGTCATCATATCAGCACAAGAATAGCCTTCAGACGTAAACAATAAACACGTGGCTCATATGATGAAGGTAAATCCATGCGAGTTACCTCTGTTTCGTTATCCGTTTGATAACTAGAAGACCGAGATAGCTAACTGACAATTGAACTGTTAATTAACTATAAATAAACTAGGAAATCAAGGATATAAGGAACATACACACTGTATTTGTAAGCCACGACGGGCAAACAAGTACAGCAAACAGCATGGGAACATAGCAAACTCAAATGTGTCTCCAAACAGTGGAGAGCGGTATAGCTAATGAATATTCAATATCGGCCGGACTTTGAAATGAACTCTCCGTCAGATTATTTACGGTACAGAAATGGCCGAGGATGTTCAGACATTTGGAGTGCATGGATAACTGCAGCGCTTTACGTGTGGGGATTATTTTCATACTGATGCTGAATCTAAACGTCATTGCTTAAAATGGTTAAGATATCGTCTTTACAAGCTACCTCACTTATGTTTAGACTAGCCGGCGATAAACAGTTTAAAGAGACAAAAAAGACAAAAACGTATCCTTTATACAAACTATTTTATTTAAATATTATAAAACGATAACGCTATCAAACTTTGACCTGATGCAATTTTTACTAGTAAAATTCTCACTATTAATATGGTAAATCAAAATGTCATTTCTCACAATAATTCAGATCTAACAAGCTTCTCGTTTAAACAACATCGCCGCACTGCGTGATATTAATTTGAGACTTTCGAAAAATATACAATAAGCAAAGAAAAAAGCCATAGTTATTATTATTTTTTTTTTATATACAAAAGTCACAATAATCTAGCTCATTGTTTCTTTCCTGACGTTTAAATAAAATTGTATTTGAGTTTTTCGCCCGAGTGGACACGTACAAGTTATCTCCCTTTGCCAAAATAAAATTAAAAAACGGCAATAAATAAATATTGCGAGTAGGTAAAATTCTAGTCATTGTTTTCAGTGTATCTAAAAAAATCAGAGCAAAAATAAAATATATGTTTTGAGAGGCCGGTCATAGGGGCGTATCAATTGTCAGCTCTCATAGGCGGGACGTAGGCTAAGACGGAGGAATTAGCCCTATACATTGTGCTATTTGCATGTGTGACAACATGTAAATTGCAACACCATGGGGAAAATAGATTTAGCGGGATTGTGTAGAAAAGCTGTTTGAATAGGGGACCTGTCACTCAGGTTATTTGCATGGGGTAAAATTTAAAGTAGCTTTCTGGCTGCAAAACTTATCTTATATTAGTATACTCTAGATAGGGACAAATATAAATTTTCAAAAATGTAAAATGTGTACTTATTTGTTTTTTTTCGAACGACTATGCGCCATACACTTTTTGAAGACGAGACGACCGTGCTCTACAGGAGTCCTTGGTCACGATGTACGATGTGTAGAGACCCTATAAGGCCGTAAGAATGGTTTCTGAGTTTGACTGCGTTTGAAGGTTAACTTGGTCCGTACATTCTGTTCCATTGATACCTCTACATGATTGAGAACCAAAGGAAATATGAGAGCAGTTTGACAACATACTTTTCGTGTTGATTGCTGTCGTTTTTGTTTTTTTGTTTTTTATAAAGCTATCAAAAGCAGTGTGTTAGGGAATAAAACAATAAATAAAGCTCGATGAGTAATTTTGGTGAATTGTACTTAATCACTCAGGGCGTATTTACGTGAGAGTGACTAATTAGCCGGCTAATTTGGGATTTACGTCTCTACTGAGAATAACGTGTAAGGCGAGACGATAATGAGTTGTCCCTAAGCGACAGTCCTATACGTATAGATGACCAGTTCCGTCAACCTATTGTTTTCTCATTCTCCTAAACATAAGATCTCTAGCTTCCTTCGCATGCCTTAGACACAAAAGCAAACCTACATTTTTGTTATAACTCAAGGATACAAGAACTAAATGCCTTCCCCGTCAGTTCACTCATTCCCTTTCTGATTAGGCCTATTGCCCTTTGTAAGAAGAGCGTAAAGAGTTGATGTGTTTATCTATGATTGGAAAGTCAGATAATGTAGACAGTGTCGTCGCAGGTGCATACCCTGCTACCCTCTAGAGTCGCCAATGTGGTGGGAAAGTAGTCGAAACAAAACAAAATTAGTCCGTGTCCGTATCTCATCACTATGAAGCTTTCCGTCTCGCCCGTCGCTAAAGGAGTCGGGATATCCACACAAGACGATACATACATAACAAACGAACGCTATACGCAGTCTACTGCTGTTGTAAGAGATTTTGTTACGCAGGACTTTCCTGGCGAGAATACCTAGTAAAAACGCACATAGCCCTTAACATTCAGTATTATATAAGCCCATTTACAAAATGTAATTAAATGAAATACTTATTAAACGATGCCAATAGGGCTGAGGCTAATGAATACTATATGTAAGTTAGCAAAAGAACCAGTTGAAACGAGGACATTATACTAGACAAGCGAGACAAATGGCTATACTTCCTTATCATAGATAAATATAAAAGTATATAAATATTTTTATTCAGATACCGGAAACGTGTTTTTAGACTAACCGTGATCATTATAAAGACGAATCTAATAGAACGCGCCCATTTTGCATATAGCTGTTGCATATATCTTACTCCATACTGTATTTACTTAGCACCGGAAGAAGATTAATTTTGGAACCGTGACAGCAAAACAACATCACATCTGTGTTGTTCTAGTTTACAACTCTGTTGATGGTTTGATAATGAACCGAAATATGGAGTCAATATGAATTTTTCGTCTTTCTTTGGAGTAGTCACCTTACTCTCTTTTACAACTCTGTTAGGCCTATATAATTGAATGATACCCTTGAACACAGCCTAAAACACCAATTAGTCAATCAGTCAAACATGGCCTTTTATGAAAAGTCTGAGTTTTTCTAGAGCACACTAGCTCTTGCTTTAGATCAATAACATTCTTATGTAGCAAACGGCATTGAGTTGCCGAGCAAAACTTCCGCGTCTCTTTGTTATTCTGGCAATGTGTACACTATTTCAAAACAAACATTCTAAGATAGTGTTTGTTATAAAATAGGAAAGCCTGATATGGCGCTATCTGTGACTATAGGAAGTGTGTGTTGACGTCTTGGTTTATTCTTCCAGTAGAAACATTAACTTCTACAGCACTTTGGATTGTATATGTTATAACTTTACCTCCGGAAACATTTGTACCCGTTGTAGATATGAGGCGATAACCTATGTCGCCTACATTGTCGAGAATTTCCCATCTTGTGTAGAGAAACCTTGGCGAGTCATCTGAAGACATAAATACAGGGAAGAAATGCAGTCAGCAGATTAATGGTGTGTGGGGTTGAAGTTTACATTTGACACGCAGGATAGTTTGTAAATTATGTAGCAGCTGAGTGGACATTTTGCCGACGGCTATCGCCTTGAAAGTCGCTAGCGAGACGCAGCAATCTCACAAAGTCCTACGATGCAAAATGTATATAGTTGAGAGCAGATAACAAGAAAGTTTGCGGCTGTCCGAAACATTAATAAAGGATAGCCGGACATATATAAATGACCCATCGTCTACAGTTGATATTGTTTGCCAGGAGTTTGATGCCTAAGTCCGGTAGATGTTCTTAGTGCACCAGGTTTATCAACGCTCTTCGTTTTATCGCGGATGAATATTAATGCCATGTCACGCGATATACTGTTGCACTTGTTTTCTCAGTTTTCTAGTACATGTACATGTATCAAAATGTTTCTGCCAAAGGACTAAAGTACATCAGAACATTTTTTTATTATGCCCGCGGATTATAAATATTTAGGACTCTCCAAAGTTAAATCACTAGTTTGCCAGAAGCTGGGCTTGTGTTTGGTTATCAGATATTTAGGAATTAAAAACGAGCCATCTCAGACACAGTACTTTAAACAAATGGCTACTCGGTGAAGCCAGTAGGGAATCTTAATTGAAGCCCTTTGGTACAATTATTCTACTGTCAATCTGAGTTGTCTTTCTTTATTATTATTTTTATGTTTTTTCCTGATTGTGCTTACTAATAAATATTAAAACAATTACGCTGCATGGCCATACATTGACACATATATATTTGTCTTTAAAGCACTAGTACAATAAAGTCAATTAATTTAAACAATGATCATCCTCTCATGTTCTGGATGAACTCCCAAAAACAAGTTTTTCAACAGATCTTTATGTCGAGTTGTATAATGGGTAACCTACACGTTTCCCAACGAAAGGTATATCCGCAAACATGGTATTCACAGATAGGACGATGTGGTACACAGAAAATGGCACGGTTTTAAGCTAAACTACAAAATGGTATTTTACCGAAATAGAAATAACCCGATGAATGTATTGACATTTCTTTTTATGACCCTTAGGTGTTTTGCTCATTTTTTGTTCGCCGATAAATCTCTGTGAGAAAGAAACAGTTATAATATGGATAAGATTTATTCTTGGAAAACAAAAGGACTTATTTCTGTGTCAGAGCCTTGGCCTGGTTCCAAATTAACCTGGGCAAAGAGCAGGAATCCAAAAACCTTCCCTTTCTAAGCCTTTCTGTTTGATTTCTGCTTTCGAGAGGAGAATTTGCTTTGCTTTAACATGATTTAAAAATGATCTAGAATCCAATGACGTGGATGAGAGATTGATGAACTGTTACCTAATGGCAGCAATGGCAACGGAAATTTTGCGCTAAGCCTTTTATGATTTTTGGCTTCGCCAACATACTTTTGTCAGACACTTCTGATAGATAATGAGTTATATAAATTTGTTTCTGAATCTCAGTTCAAAATATCGCCCAAATGATAAACATGTCTATAGTTTGCTCGTCAACTAAGAAAGCCCTATCTATAGTATGTTAAAATCCCACTTGTATAGAAAACTTCCCCGACAATACGACAGTATTGTATGATTTTCGTATAGGTATACTGATACTATACATTGGCCTTCTTTATGGTTTCCTGGGGGTTTCGGATTTGATCTTGTGAAACTTCGTAGATTTTATCCTTCGGAGAACCAGTTCATTAACGGACACAGCACAAGTCTGATTGAAGGTAGCGAGGGTGCCACATTTCCAAAGTGACGCTATTATTTGGGATTTAATAAATCACTCGAAGGGTTGTAGAGTATGAAAGGATTTAGCATCAAATATACCTTGCTGATGGATATCAGTAAGTTCTTAGAAATAATGTCACTTTTATGGGTTTTATTAGAAAATAAAGGTAATATTTGGAACTGTTACGACAAAAATGGTTCTTAAATAGAAGAAGAAAGTGATGAAGTGATGAATACAGTTGCTGTGAGGGTTCCATACAGAACGATGAAGGGTTCCACAACAGCCATGAATGAAGAACATTAAAGGGTTCATTTTGAGCCATATTTTTCTAATTGTAGGCTTAAAGAATACATTGTACTCCAAATTCCTTGCGATATCCAAATTCACACCTACTAAACTGTATACCATTACTATCCAGGCAGGTGGCAGTTTGGATTTCAATGTTTGAGTACTGTGGATTTAAAGTAGCATTGAAATGGTCAGATCATCTCTAAAATGCTTGCAGAGCAAATATTCACATAAATTTATATTTTCTTAAAAACAAACATTAACAGAAGCTTGTACACAATTCTTAAATACTCTTTCAAATTCATGGTGTCTGATAGCTAAATCAGCCATACGACTGATGCAGTTTTCTGCCTGAAAAATGAATTACTAGTGTTACATTTCGTTGCTTGTAGCGGTTATTTCGTGTTACAAAGGACTGTAAAACTTATAGCAGACACTATATCGAGCAGTGATTGCATCACTTTGATGTTCAGCTGTTTGGGACGTTCAGTGTAACAGTCCAATTGCATGCATGCCCCCTTTTGGCGCGTCGGATTGACTGATTGAGTGGGGTTTAACGCCATCCTGATATGTATTTCGCTTTTGACGGTGTGAACAGCAACACAGCCATACTGTGACGTGTTGTATAGAAATGCTGTCAATTATACTGCCCCTAGTCAGAGGGCTCTGTGTATTGGACGCCTACAGTCTGGTAATAAACGGTATAGTAGCTTTTGTTAAGGTAGTTCATTGCCTTATTGAAACAATTTAGTTCTTCTTTCCAAAAAATCTGAAAGGTTTAGGATAAAGCAAGTCATCTTTCAAATATCTCATTCTTTGGTCACACCTTCAGTCAATATCATTGCCTGTTTCTCCTACAGTTTTAACCAACTCAATAACAAACTTCGATATTTTTTATCTTATAGCACTAAATACCCACATGATCTGAAAGTGATCAGTTTTCAGTTCATACGACGAATCTCTTGTTCGGCCAATCGAACATTCCTGTGGATTATCAAACTGTTTTCTTTCTGCTTCGTCTGCCATATTATACTAATTATTTTACACTTCGATCACACTCGGTTTATGTTAATAAATTCACTCTATGGCGGTGATCAATTGCTGTCTGAATCTTGAATTATTAAGAGAACATTTTTGCGTGGATCCATTTAATACGTATTTTGTTAAATATTGTTTTCTCACCTTCCAATTTTCTTTGTAGTCTTTCGTATGTCAGGTATACCAATGGCACATACAATCTGAGACATTTTTTATAATTTTAAATCACGAGATAAAATAGCTTAGACAGCAGCCAACCAGAAAATTAACTATTCTTATCCCTGGGTTAAATTCAAATATCAATTCCGATATTTTTTTCGACTGGTAGGGAAATTGTCTTCTGTGTTGGCATCGCCGAGTCGCCTATAGTTGCGTTCACACCTGCGGCGCTGTGCGGTGCGGTGCGGTGCGATGAAGAATCCCTAAGGGATGTCAGATGCAATGTACTGTTCACACTTGTGCGGTGCGGCGCGGCGTGATAGGTAGATTTCTGACATAACTTTCCAGAAATGACGTTGAACATGTGCTAGTTTACCGTGAGCCAGCAATATCTGAGGCAATGTCAACATTTAGGTACCATGCTCTTCAACCGGTTAGCTCATAATTACTCCATAGCTAATTGCCATTGTATGCATTGTATGCGCCTCAGATATTGCTGGCTCACGGTAAACTAGCACATGTTCAACATCATTTCTGGAAAGTTATGTCAGAAATCTACCTATCACGCCGCGCCGCACCGCACAAGTGTTAACAGTAGATTGCATATGACATCGCTTGGGGATTCTTCATCGCGCCGCACCGCACCGCACAGCGCCGCAGGTGTGAACGCAACTTAATGCGGGCGATCTGATCGCCAGCAAATTGGGCGCACATACCTGGCGATTGACACGGCGATCCGGCGTATTTTGTACCTTAAAAAAGCAGCATCGGTCACGCGATTTGTCCAATATGGCAATATTACAACGGAAATAGTTTTACTCATCAAAAAAGATTAGGACGTAGACTCCAACTGGGAAACAGACGTATTTGGAAAAGTATTTCATCCAGACTTAATTTGTGGAAGTTGCCATTTTGTGTGTCTGATTTAACCAGGTTCCAGGTTTGCCGTATTATTGTTCTGCAGAAAAAGACGATTAAGAATATATCTACATGTCTTAAATGTAAATGGTAGAGGGGTTTCACATATATGCATATGATTGTATTACCTCCCTTCGTTGTAGCTTTACGCCTAGAGTTAAATCCAGTAGATCTATTGGTCATCAATTCAAAGAACCAATGCATTCCTCGAACGCAATATATATGAAGTTAGGTCCTATGGAGCTAGATGTGTAAAGAATGGATCAAACCACATTAGATTTTGTTGAGTAGTTTTCTGACACCATGCATCTTTGTAGAGACGGATCCGACAAAATGGCGTAGAACACGAGGATACTCATATTACTCTACATTTATTCACAAGTATCTTGCTTACAACGCTCTACTAAAGAAACATATGAAGATTTAAAAATATATAGGCTACTCTTGTTGTTAAAATGTCCACAGTAAGTGTCAAACTGTATTATCTTAAATACTACAGCCTGGGTGCACTTCAGGCTAATATACCTTAAATACAGAATAAATCCAATCAGTCATTTAATTATGAGTCGTATTGATCACACTATACTCAGATATACATGTATTTATATTAAACCTTTATAAACCAACACTAACCTGTTTGGTTTGGGGTGTTAAAACGACCTTCACGGCCATTACACTCGTAACTACAACGTCAATTAATCTATGCTCTGAAGACCTGTAAAGTATTGTCTTTACGTTCAGGAACATTTAATCTCTGTTTGTTTGGCTTATCATAGATTTGAAGGATTTTCTAGGTAAGACATGGGACTAGATAAAATCTCCATCGAAACAATGCTATTCTCCTATTAATTAATATTATTAACGAGAAGAAATAATATCTGATGATCGTAGCAATTGACCAGTGCAGTGTTGCAATGCCTAGCGGCACCATGTAGAGTATAGGGTGGAGTGATAAGTGTCCGATGCACACCCAGTGGTCAAGCTCTATTTAGCTAGAAGGGTTTGGAATGTCCCGATCGTCTGGAATCTCTCTGGTCATGATGACTGACCCTCGGCGCTACCAGGGCTGCGCTGACCCTTCCGTATCAACCCTTCCATCGCACGACTGTCAAACAACAACGGCCAACTCTGAAACAATCAAATAAGAGGCAAACTAGATCGAAGGACATGACAAATAACACTATTGAAAGCCAAAAAGTTTTAAAATAATTTATACATATAGTTGATAAGGCTATACAGCACAGAGCATAGCAGTTTACCGAGACATATGTATATCAGAAATAATGGAAGACAGATACATGGATTCGCGAACATTTTACCTTAGGCTTCTGAGGCCACTTCTCTTGAAGCGGTTAAAAAACATTTTTACATTTTTTTTTTATAATTCGATTGAGGTCAACGGTTTGTTCCCCCAAAAAGTTCTTAGTTTAAGAAATATTTACAGTGTTTATTGTAGAAGTATCTCCTATATTTGTTTTTAAAATATATCCTATAATTAGAAATATCTCTTAGTTTTAGAAATATATTCTCTATTTGCTTTTAAAAATATCTTTTTTAATCTTCTATAATTGTTTTTAAAATATATCCTTTTTATTAATTTAGAAATATCTCCAACAATTGTTTATCTAAGTGTTAAATATCTCTTTCATAAGAACTCCCTTCATTGTGGTGTGTACATGACCCTAGTTTTGTTTGTTTGTTTGGTTGGTTCGTTCCTTGGTTGGTTGGTAAGGTAACACATTTAAGAAGGTATTTTTAAGAAATTTAGGTTATAAAATCAATTGAGATGTGTTGCTAACTTACCATTAGTTAATATATAACAGAATGACAACATAAAATATCAACATTAGTGTCACCCAACATGGAAACAACCTAAAAACTGAAATCATGAGGTTGAGGATCATCCCCTCAACTCACTTGGAGCTAGAATGTGGCCTTCACTGTGTCATCAGCTAATGTGATTGAAACCTGCCGAGGGACACTCAAGGCACTGATCACCAAAAATTGTGGATCACTAACAACTACACAATAGACTTCCTAAAGCACCCGTTAATTTGTTTCATCAAGAGCTATACACAATGGACTTCTTCGATCGTCGGCCAATGTGGATCACTAACTATAGACTTCCTAAAGCACCCGTTAATTTGTTTCATCAAGAGCTATACACAATGGACTTCTTGGATCGTCGGTCAATGTGGATCACTAACTATAGACTTCCTAAAGCACCCGTTAATTTGGTTCATCAAGAGCTATACACAATGGACTTCTTGGATCGTCGGCCAATGTGGATCACTAACTATAGATTTCCTAAAGCACTCGTCAATTTGGTTCATCATGACATATACACAATGGACTTTTTGGATCGTCGGCCAATATGGATCACTAACTATAGACTTCCTAAAGCACCTGTTAATTTGGTTCATCAAGAGATATACACAATGGACTTGTTGGATCGTCGGCCAATGTGGATCACTAGCTATAGACTTCCTAAAGCACCCGTTAATTTGGTTCATCAAGATCTATACACAATGGACTTCTTGGATCGTCGGCCAATGTGGATCACTGACAGCTACGCTATAGACTTACTTAAGTTCATTAGTTCCACTGATAATGACCTACTAAAGCACTCATCAATGTGATTCAATACGAGCTATTCAATTGACTTCTTGGATCGTCGGCCAATGTGGATCACTAACAGCTACACTACAGACTTCGTGTATCTTCCGCGATTGTGGTTCACTTACACCTACGCTATGATCTCCCTGGGTATCACATCGATATGATTGAATACGAGCTTCACCAAAGACTTTTCTGCATCACAATCTAATGTGATCCACCGAGACTATAGGGTCAGCCCGACATGTAAGATATGACGTGAATTTCAGTGTCAGAATTAGAGTTAGGTTTAGTCTAAGTTTAGCGTATATCTTACATGACGTATAGGCAGCCTATAGCCGGTATTTCTATCAACATGTGTCAATGCAAAGTTTTTGTCTTTTCAGGCATTGCTCACAGCTTTGAATACGGCTGTAAATCACAATACACAATCATAAAACACAATACAAACAAATGAGCCATGCAAAGTACTGGTCAGTATATTGTATGACAGCTCGGGACAAATAAAGATCTTGTCGCCTCGTCATTTCAAATTCATCTTAATATAATTGTTAGTCAATATCATGTTAAAATGTCTGAGCGAGTTTAGTAATGGTTTTTATATAAAAGTACATATTTAATTTTTTAATATTCTCTGTGAATGGGTAAGAGAATGTTATATTAGAATCTATTTTCTTCATTTTCATTCAGCGGTTTAGTTGCTTTTCTTGTTTTTTTCTACAAGAAAGTGCATGTCTAGCTACTATTTCACTAGAATAACAATGGTAGTAATATTATTGTCATATAATAAATGCGTTTGATTACAACCAGGTTAAAATAGCTCAAGGTTTTTAAAGGTATTTTAATACTACAAGAAAGTACCAGGGAGCTATTTTAAATATGGTTTTAATCAGAAGTATATCAACTCATGTAACTGATGACAAGAAAATACCAATGACTACAAATATATTCTCAGGGAAAAAGTGTATACAGGAATAATATGCTTACCAAATTTTCTGGACAAAACGTCATTGGAGAGATACCGTCTTCACTGATGAGTATTTGGTTGAGATGGCCAATATAACTAGATGCTAATCGTAGAGTGTCCAATTTTGACAGTTTTGTATCCACAGGAACCCAGGGAAGTGTCGTTTTTAATTTTCCGAATGCTTTACTCAAAACTCTCATCCGCAACCGTTCGCGTCTATTAGCCGCCGTTCGTTGTTCGTCTTTACGCTCGTTGCCAAATTCCGTTTTGTCTTCACACGAGATGTCGTCGGTGTCTTTCATTTTTGTCCCGTGATCTCGAGGCCGCTTTGGCATCTTGGATAGACTGATTCCGTTGAAATTCCAGATCACTCACAAATATTGTTTTCGTATTTTGTATATTTCCCTCAGAAGTATTCCTGTGGTTAACTGTCAACGTATAACACTTCTCGACAGTTCCTTTTGAATTTGTAACTTTTAATTTGCCGTTTGCTTAATAAGTTTCCTCAACCTAGTCCTTCTGACTGACTATCCTGACAGCGGAAGCGAAGCCATAAACAAAACTGTTCTACAGCTGCAGTGGTTTCCTTATATCCACGAATTCCCTGAGAATAAAACAAATCAGTGACTTCGTGGTAGATACAACCTTGTCACCCCAACCTTCTGATACTTGTCAGATTAAAACCCATTAATATAAAGTCATCGCGATTTCAACAAAGCAGACGATCCCGTTTCTCGGTTGGCACGCGAGAAATTAAGCTCAGTAATATAAACACGTGTGCTTTGGCGGGTGTGTTTATGTTTGCCAATCATTACTGTGCAAGTCTATCTAGAGAGTAGATCATTTGGGTCTGTGGCTGTTCACCTAAGCACGGGTATAATATGTTAGCTGTCGTCACTATACCGCCGTCGTTGTGAGTCTATAACCCGAGACGCGATCGGAGTGAGGAATACAACTAGAAGACCGCCCAAAACTTACAATTGACGCTGAAGAGAGGTAAAGCTCCCTTGACGGATAAACACAGAGGCTGAGTGCCCCGCAGTGTGGGTTGGGTTTTTCAGTCCCTACCCACTGAGTAAAGTTATACAAATATTCCACAAAAGCCTAATTTACCAACAGTTATTCGCTAAACACTGAAGAATATCAAATGACCATTAATAAAACCATATGACAAGTTTATTCAATTATTTATAGGAATTCTGAGGAATTGTGCCTCTCTTTATTCATCGCATCCCAGCAAGAGCCATAAAACTCAAATAAAGCCCACTTCATTAAAGATAAATCCACACCACTGCAGTACAGATAATTTATATTACTGAGAAACAATATTTAATGCCAATCTAAACACTTTCGCTTTTCGCCAAACATGCCAGAAGATTTCGTATATATAATTTACCATCTTAATTCCAGCTTAAATAAATCATCGACATATTTTGTTTCATTTAACCTATATTGAATACGTTAATAAAGTTAAACCTCGATTCGCGGATAGCCGTTAGTTGCTCGACAGTTCGGACAAGACTGGTCAGTAGTGGTACAGTTAGCAAAAATGTTAGAAATAAGAGGTTAAACTTAATTGGTGATGGTGTAAAATTTATATACTATTTTAATTTATTTCAAAAAAAACACACTGGTGATCAGCTGCAGACAATAAAACAAATGAGACTGTCATAGCATGTCCTCTACACACGGCCAGTACTGGAAATATAATTTAAACTTTAGAATACACTCATAATGGATGTTTCATGGTGCTTCAAGGTATGTCACTTATATGCGACCATTCGTCCGATTTGCTCTTCTCATGAAGTTTTCCTGTCCTGTATAAACAACAAGAGTAGTAAATGTAGGTAAATAAGATTTTATTAAATCATATTATTTAATGATCTTTTCATTAATAAAACTACTAACTTCAATCAAATCTGAATTATAGACAATGGGGCAAACACTGTTATTAAAGATTTTGCTCCAATAGTGTTTAGTTTGCGAATGCAGAACGGATAGACAAGGGAGGGGAACATGGGTTCGCCAGTTACCACGGGAATGGAGCTACGCATACGTGGCGTGGGAGATGCTATTCAATTTCTAAAAATCTCTATGTTAGGTTGATTTTTATCTATGGCATTTAGCATCAATGATCCCACGTATTTGTATTTTATATTGCATAATACTCTCGTAAAACAGGACAAACAGTTCACACAAACCCTGCCTAGGCTATTTCTTTAAGGCGTGCTGCTATGTGCATGTACTCGATGCATATTGATATGTTAGAATATTCGAAAGGTAGGAGTTACAGCATTCCTCAATTATTGTGACTGTTTAGAAAGTAGTTCTCTATCCAAAACCCGGATACGACGTATCAGTTTAATGTATGCCTGCAAATTAGAAATTATCATGCAAAACCTGCATAGCGTGAGAAAAAAGATTATTCCACGGTATCGTTGCATTATGTCATATATCGCTTTGCTCTATGAATATAGGAAATCACGAGCTTATAGTTTATGATTTTGATAACTTGAAACAAAAATGTATTGACTCGACTCAAATTTGTGGTAATACATGGGCTCTGGCCGAATAACCTCTATTTTAACTTGGGAATCAAGCTTTGTCTCTCCCTTTGCTCACACGAGGAACTATTTTATGCTATGGATTACGGTCTTTGCTGGACCAACACACAGTTTGTGATCGACGGTTGGGAGCATGGCAAATTAAAAAAGAATTAACGTAAAATACAAGTTTTTAGATTTTCCCCTGTTGTTATATGAGTCTAAACCTTGTTTCACGGGCCTCCTATAATCTGCCGTTTTAAATACATTTGCATGATTTCAACAATACTTTTTGTCAACTTCTCGATCTATATCTTGGTTTGCGGTATAATCTGCAAAGTAGTCCTCCATATTATCTGCCAACATGAAAAGAGCAGACACCATTAGATGGGCAAGAGAAAATCCTGTTCTTCCACCGGTTTATAAATATAACAACTCACGCCAACCACTTTGCCGTATATATCTTTCGCTCTCCTTAATGTGTAGAATATATGTGAATCAGAGCGAGAAGTGGAGAATCCTGGTGTTAAACCACAATCAAAGAAACAATTTAAAGAATACATTTGATAGCACTTCGTTTCCGTCACACTCGTGATGCATATGAATGGACAAGGTTGATGGTAAAACGTAGCCTGAACCCCGGAAGTGACTCTAGAGTTTAACAGATAAGTTTATAGCTAATTGGTTAAACGATATACCAAAGGCCTCAAAGAATCACTATAGCTGGCGCTATCCGTCTCAGCACTGATCCAAGAGAGGGACACAGTATAAATTTCCAAGGAAAGGGATATTGCACCCCACGGATTTGTTCGCTTTGACAAGAAGCATCTGCACGAAGGTCTGCTTATAAAGGTGTATTTCTTCTTGAAGACTTATTGTAGAGATGGCAATATTATTAAAATCAGATCAAAAAATCTCTCAGTGTCTTATTTGTCACAATTGACACAATGAAAACACAATTTTTAATTCAGGTTTGTAGACATGGTGGCTTAAAATCCCTGTCAAATATTTCTTCCATATTTGCTTTTCGTTTACTCGACCCTGATATGTGTAGGTATCGATGATGGTTGATTTTTTATCATTCATTCAGTCGGCCTGTACATTTTCAGGCAACCTATTCGCATTGTCGTTTTATTCTTTATTTTATTTGTTTGGAGTTTACATCGAAATTATTTCTGTAATACCACAACCATACATCTTTACACTGGATCACATTATTTCTAACAGGAAGGCAACTTTGTAACATGATAGTGGACTGATCCAAATTCATACCATATTTGAATGTTATTCAGTCAATGTTATTAAATAAAAAAGGTGCCGGCCTATCAGCATTTTCCTTTTCTATACTCTTTTTTCATCAGTTACATAAAGTGTGCGTACAGCTTAACTGCACCTGAAAACCACAAATGCACGTAGAACACGGGGATAATAATGAGCGGAGTATCAAATGTCAAGAAGAATGTCAGAAATTCGAACAAAAGGGTTATCTTGCTTCAAAGAGCTCTGCTGCTCCGAGTTCGACACGACACGTACACACTGTTAATAGTTCTCATTAATGCAGTCATTAACACTATAATAGTTCACAGTGCGTCTTGTCAACGTTCTGATTAAACTTTACATAAATAGTGTTCAAAGATTGGAGAGGGGTTTTAAGTTTTTGTCTGGGGTTTGTGTGAAGGGGGAAGGGATAATTTGCACTGGCGTTTACCCATCCGAATTCGTTGATGCACGTCATTACTTAATAAACATTTAGTGTGTACTAAGCAGCAAAACATGATAAAAATATTAAAACAATAATTATAAAAAAAAATGTATTGATCCGTTTAGAGTATTTATGCCAAGCACGGGTAAAAAAGTTGTTCCTTACTTAACACACGTATTTTCGGAACTGCTTCCTGTTAGAATTTATAGCAGCAAATTTAAAAGTTAGCAACAGTCTTAAATATATCATATCAGACTTCTTAGTGGGTTAAAAAAAAAACAGCACTTCTGAATACCAACACGAGACAATTCAGCAAAACAACATTACTTCTACATCAGCATGTAACCAGCAATTAAATAAAATAGGCATAATTGTGTCATATTTTCAGATCATTTTTATACAAACCAGCATCGTGTAAAATGAAATTAATATAAATAATTATTTGGCCGGCTAAAATTCAAAATCGAGGATTTCATCTTGACTACTGTTAAGTAAACGATATACTTAACAGTGGTACCTGAATTAAGAGGGTAAAAATATAGTTCAGTATTTCCATTATCCCAGTCAATTTGGCCATAAGTTAGCCATAAATTCTGATTTAAGAACACTGAGAGCTTCGTTTACAGTTACGATAACTGTCCAATTGGGAGTTTGTCTAACCAAAGAGTCCGCAGTTTGTATTAGTAACTGAAATCAGTAGCTAAAATGATGAACCGTGGCTTGTTTCTATAAATCGCCTATAGGAATATGTGTGAGCAAAGAAGCGACCAGAGTTGGAATTAAGATTCAATATTCAATATTTTGTCCGTTGGTTGCCGTACTTCAAATCCATTCAGTCATTTCATGGTGTCAGCCATTTGGCGGGAGAAAAAAGAAACAGCACGCGAAAACAAAACTCAACACAATAAGGTCATAACAGATCATCTTTGTGTTTCTCTGATGTGCCATAAATATTCATCCAAAAGTAGGCAGTTAGCTGCATTACGTAAATTTAACAATTACAGGAGAATAGGGCTAGTTGTTACAATATTTCACTACTTTTTGATAATTCTATGCATGTTAATACACACAAAGCCATACTTGTTTTTTACCGTTGTGTCACAGGTTAATTTGGATTCGTCTGTCGAATTCGTGCATATGAGGGAGGCACACGATGTGGCCCCGGCATTCACAGGGTGGTTGTTACGGCGCCTCTTTACTGTTTTCCGCCGTATTTAAGTAATGTAAAACGAGAAGTAGACAATATGTCAATAAATATTTATGTGAAATACCATACGTCGTTAAGCCCCAATTTAACAAACATAATTGATTAAAGAACGACATATCCTTGTATTTCGTTATTTTCGATAACACTTTCTTACAGATTCTAGTTCAGAAAATTTTGCAGGTTGAAACCTGTCCAGGAATCGAACACACGACCTTCAGAGTTAGACACCAAATCATCAGCAGTAAATGCCGGCCATCTAGACCGCTGGACTGTGAGGGCTGTGGGTTCGATTCCCGGACGGGTTTCAGCCTCAAAATTTTCTGAACTAAAATCTGTTCAAACTGAGAAAGTGTTATCCCGAAATAACGAAAATACTGTTCATCTTCAATTTCCAAAAAAGACACAAAAATTATCATTTTACATATCTTTGTTATATGAATGTGTTCGCCCGATTCAATGCACGGTAGATATTGTTACTACACACTATTGTCAAGTAGTTATATCACATTAAAGTAATTCTTCATGAAGTTATTTCACAAATTAAATAAGAAATCCCAAAGGAAACGTAACATGGTATCTGTAAAGTTTCCAGAAAGAAATAAAATGTTCATAGCGTCAAGCGGATTTTCATGAATTGCATTTTATGTCACTTTACGGCGAAGTCGTTTATAGCTATGTTATCTTTTGGAAAACTTTTTAATTTCTGAGAACAGGCCTGGGAACTCAGTTTGATCGTTAGTCCCAGTTAAATTGGAGCTCAACCAGGCCTGGAAACTCAGTTTGATCGGTGGGCCCAGTTAAATTGGAGCTCAACCAGGCCTGGGAACTCAGTTTGATCGTTGGGCCCAGTTAACATGGAGCTCAACCAGGCCTGGGAACTCAGTTTGATCGTTGGGCCCAGTAAAATTGGAGCTCAACCAGGCCTGGGAACTCAGATTGATCGGTGGGCCCAGTTAAATTGAAGTTCACCCAGGCCTGGGAACTCAGATTGATCATTGGGCCCAGTTAAATTGGAGCTCAACCAGGCCTGGGAACTCAGGTTGATTGTTGGGCCCAGTTCAATTGGAGCTCAACCAGGCCTGGGAACTCAGTTTTATCGGTGGGCTCAGTTAAATTGAAGCTCAACCAGGCCTGGGAACTCAGTTTGATCGTTGTGCCCAATTAAATTGAAGTTCACCCAGGCCTGGGAACAGATTGATTATTGGGACCAGTTAAATTGGGGCACAACCAGGCCCAGGAGCTCAGTTTGATCGTTGGGCCCAGTAAAATTGAAGTTCAACCAGGCCCGGGAGCTCAGTTTGAGTTAAGTTGGAATTCAATGTTTGATAATTCTTCTACTGCTTTTTAATCCACTACAAATGAAATAATTCTCACATATATATTAATTTTAGAGCCATCTGATGTAACTTATAATTATTTCCATAAATAAACCCAAATGTATACTCAGTATACAATATATAAATACATTCAAACCAAGTTCAAACTGACTCTTTACGCTTCTTCGATAGAAAAATATACGTTTGTGTAAAAAGTTCCATTTTCTCGAATCAACGGATAAGTTGGAAAGTTACAGACATCTTGTTACGATAAAAGTAAAAATAAACATTACTAAATTTGTCGACGGATTACTAAGTTTGTCCAAAACCAAAATTAGTCTTTAGACAATATAACTTACCATGACTCATTTTTTATCCAAAGCAGTTCAGCGGTCCAAGACTTTCACGTGATGTTCGCTTGGTGCCCTATAGCAACGTTGTGGTCCCATGAATCTTCCAACAAAACAAATCCCCAGTTTAACAGTACTGAGTACCGTTACATCTGGTTCAGATAACTGATACCTGTAAAATTCTTCAAAATGACCATAACTTTGCAATAACAAAAAACTGCTAAAAACAAAATTGGTCGATATCATTGAATAATAGGTATACAAACTTTCGGTTCAACTCATCGAAGTGTCACAATTTGTAGGCCAAATAATATTTAGAGATTGTAGACTGCTCTTTACTTCACATCTACGAATAATCACACATCCGAATAGACGAATAGTTTTCCAAATTAATTCAGTCTTAATAGAACATTTAAAAACCGTTTAGATATTAGATGGCCAGTTTTGTGCGTAATCGATTAGCGTTGGACAAATACATGCACGCTATATAAACAAGCATGGGTAATTTCCATTATTTCATTCAAGTCATTTTCATCGTCGAAGAGATTGAGTAAGTATAGCTGAGCTGTAACGAAAAGTTCGCATGGAGGTATGCAAAACTTCGGTTTTTGTACAAAAAAAATATAATTTGAAGTTTACATGATAAGTTTATGGGATCTCAATTTTGGAATGCTTACACTTCTGGGCTTATTAAATACAATATCTTCACACACGAAGGCGGTTATAACGGAAATTACCCTAAAAGACATGCGCCAGCTGTTCGTTCCCATGGTGCCACGTGCCAGTGTTCGCTCGTATCGTGCATAGTTGATAATATGGACATGATTGTCTACATTATCTCTAGACGATGAGCTTTTGGGTGTGATGAAATGTACCAAATGGTGGAATAAAATGTGTGTCTTAATACACTATAGACTTCTCATGTATGTATAAAGTCTATCCATGTTACTGGAATAGCAATCCATCGAATAAATATTGTCCACAAATGTACAGTAATTCAAATGCATATTGGTGATTTTTTTCCGACACTCCCGTTGACCAAGACAACCTCAATTTGGTCCAGTTTGTAATCAGAATACATTAACTGTTAAGGTCTTGCTGCAGGACCCCTTGGTCGATTTTCAGAAATCCCGTTGTATTTAGTCTTTTATGCACAAGAATATAAATCTATACCATATATATGTATATATTTGTGGAAAGCTTTAATACTAAGGATTACATATATATAAATATGGGGATAATCCAAAAAGTATTTCGAAAAATATTGCAAAATAAGTCAATTTCAACAGAAAAAAATAGACTGCGTTTCTCATGTTTTATTTCTCGAAGTGCAATAAAGATAATACTTAATAAATAAGTTGACCGAGTAGAGTAACCCTTGAACTAGTAAACGGTGCCTCCTTTTTATAATTTTAATTAAAACGACCCCAATGGATTGTTTTGTCTATCCCACCTTAAAAAGTCAAAATGTAAAATACAACTTTCCAAAAAACATTTAAAAAAATCATGGACGGACTTATAAAACAAGAGGCACCGTTTACTAGATCACACTGCCCTTTTAGCAAAGGTATGCCAACAAATTTAAATTTTTTAATATGAAAAGTTTTCTAGAAATACGCCTTGGAAAACGTAGAGTCTGCTTAAAACTGAAGTGCCAGAAATAGACAATTAAGTTTTGCGACATGAATGTATGATCATGGGAAAACTTAATTTTAGGTTCCAATTTAACTGTTTGTAATTAGAATTTCAATTTATTATTTTTTGGTTCATTTTGAGCCCAAGGGGTCCAACAAGACCTTAACTGCGGAGTGTGTGTGGGTGTGTGTGTGTGTTAGGGAAGAGAGCGGGATATGTTGGGTGTGTGTGGGGGGGGGGAGGAGGGGGGGGGGGGGGAAATGCGGCATGAATACTCTTTCAGACAATTATGTTCTTACGAATAAAGCAAATCAAGTTAAATTTGACCTGAAGAACACACCCGCTCCTTAATTTATTTGTGAGAAATTGGGCAATGGTAAAAACCTCCAATCTGCTTAATGCTGTAGAGCCTACCCTTTATAATTAGCTAAACCTTTCTTCAGTTTGTTTTACTCTGTCGGACAGCTCATTTCTTATACACGTGTACAGAGGCTAGCTACAGCTTGTAACAGATCGAGTGAAGCAAACTGCCAATTGAAAATACAAACAATTCCAACTAATGGATTTATCCTGGGGCAAAACTGATGAGAGGTGTGACCCGGATGGAACGCACGTGCAGACGAATCAATTTACTCCTCCAAATCAAAAAGATTCCACACCTAAGATCATTACTACCATCAAAGCTTAAATTGATGAGCATAAAATAAAACATCGCGATATTGAATTTTTGTAAGACGGAGTAATTTCCGCCCTAAAAGACGACAAACGTTTGCAGATGTTTCAATGTCTATAACAACAATATTGCGTTAGCTTTGAACCAAATGGCTTCCCAAATAAATACACTTCCAGGCTGTTAGGTCTGTACCATAATTGGAAGGATGTATACAATAAAAATGTGTGTCTGTTTGACTGGGGTTTAAAGCCCAATTTCATTTCACTCGCATGATGGCGTTCCAACCCAATGGGTGAAGCCGGAAATCACCCTCGACACCACTGGCAACAAATAAAGACAAGATAGGACAAATACAGGACAATCACAGGCATTATACGAATACATCATAAACAGATCAACTTAATGTTGCCCCTTAGCCCTGAAAGCTTAAGGGCAACAAAAGCCCCCTCCCAAATCCCTCCGCACACGAATTAAAACCAATAAAAAATGTGGTATGACTTGACGTATTTTCGATGTCAACATTATACTTGGGAATTTAACAAGGATTGCATCAGGTTTAAACAATATTTTGTTGTAATAAAGTATTGGCAAACAGGACAAAGCCTCCCCGAATGCAATAAATACCATAAACGTTTGCCACATTTTATAGGCCTGCTGGTATTTATTCGTATGCGGAGGGATAGGAGGGGGCCTCCTGTTGACCTGGAGCTTTCAGGGCTAAGGGGCAACAATTATTTATGAAAGCAAATCGCTGTTGTGGATTTGCATTCAACGGAGAATCAGAAAGCATATAGGCCCAGCATCTTCATAAAATTTTCCACAACTCTACTCAGGATCGTCATCTATGAAACGAAGGTATTTGGCAACATTTGTCTAAGTCGCTTCATATTAATCTCAAATGAGCATGAATAATTTTACCTTTCCTGTATCCTGAATGATAATATTACGGACTAATTCAATCAGTTTCACTAACTATAGATTTAAGATAAATTTAATGTTTTGCTTGTTGTGTTTATTTAGAGAAATTGTTCCTAATTTTGCAGACTATATTAAGTCTGAATAAACTTATATGTGTTCTGCAGAAAGGGGTGGGGCGATTATTACTACTGTGCACAGGCTATTTAGTTCTGTTTCATACTGTCCCTGGACTGAGTTCCGTGAGACGGTGAGGCCACATACCATTTTTCACAGTATTATCCGTATAGCTAGCTATACGATGTAGTTATTTGCGATAATCTAAGAAACTTGAATGGAGAAAAATGTAAAACAACAGTTTAAAATCAAAATATCTAACAACAAAAATAAATAAAAGGGGAAGAGACTGAAAATGAACTGATAATTAAAAGAACTGTCAGTGGTCTTACATTCTAACAGATACATCGGGAAACTCAGTTTGTAGTTATATCTACCTCTAAGAGTGTTAATAAAAGCACATAAGACATTGACATAGCATCGTTTGGGGAATTCTTAACATATTCAGTCTTTAAGAAATTAGATTATTGTGTTTTCAGAGTATCATTCACTTTGAGGTCGAGACTGATGAGTTCCGGTAAAACTCGGTACATTCCGGTAGTTTTGGTGTTCAGACCAGCTGGTGGCGTATCGTGTTTCGTATAATGGCCACTCGGGACACTCTATCAACTCTGCACAAAAACAAAAGGCAAATAAAAGCTGAGTTTAGAATTCGTCCTCCGCAGAGATTTTTATCAGGGCTATCAGAACTTCTGTACAGAATTAAGAAAACAAACTTCCCAGCAAAAGCGAGAATGGTTAGACGGATTTAACACTCGGCCAATTTTATAACTTGTGTCTTCATGTACGCTCACTTAAATTAGTATAGAATACAGCGAACCTACAGCAAACAAGCGGTAAAAAACGTTCAATCAGAATTAGCACTGTTTGGCAACTCCGATCACCGATTAATGTCTGCATTAACGAAGTTTGATTTATTATTCAAATTTATGGTATTCATTTTAAGTTTGGCAATTCAAAGTTTGGTAAACCGAAGGGTATATAATTTACGTCGAAAACTTGCTAGCAAAATTTAAAGGATTAAATAGAGATGTCCTCGGTTTTGATGAGTGAATTCATCTTGACCTATTTTGATATCGTTTATTTTACATAATAGTGTGTATTGGCTTTACACATTGTTATTGGTCTAAAGAAATTGAGTTTTATGTGTTGTCAATTATTTATTCACATTTGTGGATTTCTCGTTTTATTAACATTGTCTCAGGTTATATTTTAAGATCGACATCAAAATGTAGCAGTTTATTTACAATAGCGATTCATATTTGGACTCGAACGATTGTACTTTTCAGTGAGATGATGTTTAAATCAAGCTAGTGTCTTAAAACAACTGCTGATCTATCACACAATAATCAACATAAGTTCTTGGTAAATGCATAAATTCTTTCCCTACGTATGCTTGTAAATCTTTCAAATTTAAAAGCTTCTAAAAGCTTAACAACAAAAGGTATATCTGCCACATATTTTTTTTTTTTCTTAGTGTCAGGTTCAGATTAAGAATTAGGTGATTGGGCGGAATGTTGGGCCAAGCCGAAAGCTAAAATGTGACACACAAAATACAATTCAAATGAATCTGTAAGCAGATCAAAAACATAAAACATTGTGAATGTATATTTGGTGTTGTGGTTTAAGTTGTCGGACTGAAGAGACCCCGAATGAACGATAGCTTCCTTTTAAACAGCGAACACTTGAACCTAGTACTCTTTTAGCCAGCACATTTTGATAGTGCTGAGCGTAAAAGTTTAATGAGCTATTTTATCATGCCTGAGAATACATAAGGAGTTAGTTAATCGTTTTAACGATGCCTGGGGGTATTTCATGTTTTATTCTCGCTCAGATTGATTGAGTTAATATTAAAGGACAACACCCATCGTATCAGAAGTCTGTTTGTGTTCCGCTCATTTGGACTCCCATATCAGACTCTAGGAAGTTCAACATTATGAAATTGGTTTGCAGTCAGAATTAGTTCAAATCACTTATATGTGTAAAACGAGTGAAAGGTTCCTGTCCCCATTTCCACGTTCAGTGTAAAGTAGTTGTGCATATCAGAAAAATTAGAATTTCGAATTGACATCATTTTATTATTTCACAGTTTTAATCAAACATTAATTTGAACACTTATATTTCAAAGTTGTACCCAAATCCGTGATATAATGTATTGTGAAAAGTTGTCTAATATGGCGACGTTTAGTGTCCATGTAAATATACTTTAATAAATCTAATGCAGTTTGTTGTTCTTAGGAAAGAAATTTCATGTTTAAATTCATTTAGTCGTTTAATATTGTTTTCATATTTATTAATTTATTTTATTTTAATTTTTTTGTATTACTTTGTTTGGTGGACATGTTATAAGTTGAATATCTTGGGCCGTGAGTATCTTTTCTATCTTACCATTTGACCCCGCCCGTTATGGCAAGCCGTTTTATCACTTCTATCTTTATTCTACATATGTCGAATAACTTTTGCTTTTATTTTACTTATGTACAATTTTTTTCCACATATGTGAAATTCTCTTTTACTTATGTTGAAAAGATTTTCACTTATGTAAAAAAGAATTTCACATAAGTAAAATAAAAATTTATTTTACATA
>JARFOD010156421.1:0-12222 GCA_031763545.1 Mopalia muscosa | reverse complement strand
CTAAAAACAGAGTTATGTCCCTTTGCCAATTGCATCACTCTTCCGTGATGTTTCTGACTCCCGGCAACATAAACGCTACTCAATAAATTATGGCTGTCAATTCTGTTAGCTATAGCGTGTCAGTAGATATTACTGTTGTATTGAGATGGACGATATTACCTTGCAATTAAAACAGCAACAAAAATTAGCCTTCGGCGATCTTCAGCCTATGTTTGAAGCTGCACAGTATCTCATTTGAAGGCGGGTGCATATGGACTATATAAATGTCAAGCTATTTTTGATTTGGTCCGTGTTTTGCTATAGGACTCCTACAAACTATGTGTACAAATTTTTTTATTAAATTTTCCGTTGCATGGCTGATGTTTAAAACTTGAATGACATTAGTATGATCGACCTTATCCAGTCGCAAGCCACCTAAAATCAGGTACTCTGTATTGTTCTCATTCGCCTGTTTCCGCAAAGAATCCTGAAAACTGGTGAGCACGACAGTTTTCAAAGCGCATGTGCATTACTATGGTCATAGGTAGCTGATGAGAGTCTCCCTCCTTCACCAACTTTTATGGTTGTTTTGAAAGGTCCGCAAAAAAATATAAATATTTGATATATATTTACGAAATGTGAATTTATAAGGAGAATGAACTTCTCCTCTCTCGATATTCAATGTCAGTTTTGAATCCATTCACGCTCCCAATGACTTGGTCAAAAATAAACCAAAAATATTAAAATAAACTATTAGGTAGATTTTCGCCGTTTTTTTTGTTTTTTTTTTCAGTCTAAAAAAATAATGGAAAAATTAATTTATCTGAATTGTGAATGAAACTTGACGAGCATTAAGATCTTTGTGATGAATTTGCAAACTCTCCAGAGTTTCCAGGAATACAAATGTATTTGAGTGAACTCCTAGGCATAACCTTAAAATATTTAAGGTAAGTTGATGTACGGTCGATAGGCTTAATAGCAATTACATAGTGAATCAGCATTAATATTGATGAAATAAGTATCAGAAGCGACTGGTAATGAAACCTATCCATCTATAGACGTACTGGGGAATATGTTAATAAGTTAGGATCTATCCAAATAATCAACAGGAATAACTGCGACAACTGCGATATTGATGATGTGCTGTGACAGAGTTATGTTCAGTAAAGTTTGGTAGGATGCACGTTTAACCCACGCAAAGTTGGGTATCCGACACGAATGGGTTATGCAAGACTGCCTTGTAAAGAATTATCTTAATTTTAAAAAAATATCCAAGCAATACTCAGAAATCAATTTGGACCTCATCGATGCCATGAAATGCGACTCAGGTGCAGTGAATTTTACTCTAGCTATGGAAACAACACCAAACGGTGGGAATACCCGTCTGTCAATCCATCAATCCATCCATAGTAGCGGAATCGTTTTGTTTAAAGAACATTAATACTGATATAGATAAAAACTTAAATAGTGAAACACTGGGGAGATTATCGCTAATGTAAACAATATTACTACAGAAAGTGGCCCTGAGTGATACCGTGCGACAGGTGACTGTTACACTTGTTGAACAGGTCTTTTGTATATGACCAAGCTCACAATACCAAATGTTACGGAGGCAAGGCGGTAACAGTTTTAATCAAGAATTAATGTAACAGATCAGATCGTTATATTCCAGAAAAGTATCGAATTAAATTGCATTATTCACCAATATATTATGAAATAGTACATTGAGTAATAGTAATATCATTTTGGAGGAAATAAAGTCCAGAAGACTCGTTTTATCCCAGCAGAAAATGCGTATTAAAAGTAATAGATTGATTTGTTTTATAGAAAGATGAAATAACGAATGTGCAAGTCTTTAAAATAAAAGTTCTTTCAGTAAATAAATATAAAGAAAAAAATTGTCGTTGTACAACACAGACAAATATCGGTATGACCAATTGCAATTACAAGGCGTTTAACAAGCCATCTTTCACCGTGAACTTAAAAAAGGGGATCGATGTTATGGTTTTAAGTTCCGGTGACAGCTTATTACCATCCCGAAGTGTGGAAATACGTTTTGAATACTTAATAGGTTAGATTAGTTAAAGGGCCTGTGCAGGTTTAAAGCCAGGGTTTTTTTTAAATTTTTTTTTATAGTTATGGGCGTCAGATTATTTCGAAAAGAGGGAACAAAACTTTTGGGGGATAAAATGAGAATGATAAAAAGATTATAGGCAATAACTAAACGGGAATTTTGATTTAGTGAGGAAAGAGGTTAGATTGGAAGGGATTTAGACAAACGAAAAGTGTGTCCTAGTTTGTTTACTGATTTCCAAAACAGGTTTTGATTGAAGATGACTCGGAGAAATCTGAAGTCAGTGACTTTTAAAATTTCTATTTACTGGAGTAAAATTGGAGGGACAGATTGGAATTTCGTTCCAGACTTCACCAACACGCACTTGGTTTTGCTGATGTTTAATGAAAGTCTAATAGAACCGATCCATTGATGGATTTTGCCAAGCTCTGTGGCCATGGTTTCTACAGCTTCTACAGGGTTTAACGATGAAGTTGACACATTCGTGTCATCAGCAAAAAGAATAAACTTTAGAATGTTTAAAGAATTGGTGATGTCATTCATAGAGGGCGTGGTATATCAATGTAAAACATTTCGCTGTAAAATAACGCCGTGGATGGCAAACTTTCGTCGTTATTTTACAGTTAGTCGTTGTTTTATATTTACAGCGGTTTCGTTATTTAACAGATTTACTAATGTAGGGTTTTTAAATATATGGTGGCTTCCTTTTATACAAAGCAAAGTACTTAAGGATATTTCACTCATATATATCGTATATAGTCAGTGCATGGCAACATAAGTGACACGATGTGTCACAGGAACTTAGCATTTGGACACTGCTTACACCGATACATGTTAATTTGTTACTTTAGCATGGTGTTGTTGTTGGTACAAGTCTGTAAAGACACACGACCCTTAGCCGATGAAGATATTCGCCCCCTCTATCAGGCAGTACACTCATATACACAAAATCAAAATACTGTTACAAAGTTACTTTAACGGAAAGTTTATCGCCCGCTAACCTACAGACAGATCACCATTAGATAAATAACCGAATTTGCTGCTTCTGAGTCGGGCGTGAGAAAATGTCGGTGCGATAGTCATCCGGTCTGAACCCCTGGAGGAATATCCCATGACCCAATAGTTTACGTTATTTTGTTGTTAAGACACTACAGCGGTCGCTGTCAGAAAATTGGACGATAATTTTCAAATTTGTGCCCATCCGCAGACTTGAAGATTGGAGTGATCTTTGCCATTTTTAAACAATTGGGCACAAGAGAAAAAGATAAATTAAATACATGTTCGAGGGGATATGATATAGAACCAGAAACAAGTTTAAGGTCCGATGTAATGATCCCGCCGATGTGGTTCTTTAGCGCATTTAATTGATTTATGCTTTGACCAATAGACGAAAACTGGCTCATAATTGGCTCATAATTAAACTAAGCCAACGTTTCTGCCTCTGATGTTAAAAATCAATAGCTTACGGCAACGCTTTTTTTTACAAGATATGTCCGTGTTGTCAGCTGAATAAGATGATCGTTGACACATGGAGTAAAATATCTCACACTCATTAAGCGTATTTATCCAAAAGAATATAGAGAAAAGATCTTTTAAAATGTTTCACGATATATCCTTCACACAGGTTATGCGTGTTTAATAAAGTTCCTCTATATGTGCGTCACAATACTAAGGTAAGCTCCCACGCGATGTATGCGTGCTGCAAAAAAGGTATCATCGACTGGCACTCGTCAATTCAATTAATAATAAAAAAATTATATTTGGCATAGTTAACCAAAAGATTGCATAGACAATTTGTATAAACCACATATAAGCAATGTCAGTTATTTCGTCTAATGAATTCTAACGCGCCTTGTTATCTTTGGAAGAATCCACAAAACATGGTACTAAAAACAGAGATATGTCACTTTGCCAATTGCATCACTTTACTCTTGTGTTTCCGACTCAAGGCAACATAAACGCTACTCAATAACGTATGGTTGTCAGTTCTGATAAATATAGCGTGCCATGAGATATTACTGTTGTATTGAGAAGGACGATATTACCTTGCTATTAAAACAACAGCGAAAATAGCCAAAAGCCATATATGGCCAATATTTGAATCCGCACAGGATCTCACGTCTAGCAGTTGAGTTGCATTTGTAGGCGGGTACATATATGGGGTTCGATGACTCCTATAGACTATATGTACACATAGTTTTATAAGAATATACTTTGATTGACGACCAAAACTTGACTGACATTAATATCATCGACCTATGACGAAAAAGATAATATGTAACAACCGAAGCAACACAGGGCTTAAACATATCGTCAAATCTTTCAATCAACAGTATACAAAATGTAATAGTAGTTATTGATTTTAGAGTGACACTTGGGTATTGGCATTTTATAACCTGAAAGAATCGCCGTTATACACCAATAACGCAGGCCACAATACTGTAGACCATGGAGGAAAGATGTCTACAGTTCATTCAAATCATAATGATATAATTGGTGGAGCATCGGTCTTCACTCTCGCCATAGCCTCTTGTTAACCAAGTCCTTCTCTCGTTAAAATTGATCCGTGACGCCGGTATGGTGCAATAAAGTATAAAATAAAAGTGATAATAAAAATATATATATATACATTTTTAATAAATATGGAAATACAATCGCCAGGTATAATTCAGATGGTATTCTGATAATTCATTTAGATAAAAATGTCAAACATTAAATTTAACCAAAAACATATATATTTAATTACAAATAAATTAACTTTTGGTCTATCGGTTGAAATTAAATTTAAAACACCCACTTTTTAAGTGTAAAGTATCATTATCTTGATAACAAGGGCTGTGTCTATGACGTATGCTATGGAGGTAAGACGGGACGATTTTAGACTCTTAGAAAACAACTGGATGATCGATTCATTGATTGGTTGAATGATTGGTGTTCTACACCCTGCTTAGTGGTAGGCTATTTCACTTATGACGGCGATTTATTCCAACAATAAATGGCACTAGCACAAGCAAGACGTGAAGCATTTCAATAATGCTGGAAAGTGAATTTTCTTCCAAGGCTGAGTAAAGACAGCATTGCTACTATTCAAATAAAATGCCACTAGCCAGAGGGCGTTTGTTTGAAGTTTAAAATAAATAAAAAGGATCGATATAAACGCGAAACGGTTTCGAGACCGCTTTCTGCAACAATAAGTGGTGGAAAATCTTCCTCCTACGACAAAATTGTTGACATCTGTCGGTAGAACAATTATTGTATTTAACCAACAGAGGATATAACGTTAGGCGCTAATTGCAATAGCAGGCCTATTCTAGCCATTACAATGAGACACAAACACAGAAGTAAATAAGGCAATGCACTCACATATAAGTAATACTTCTACAATGTGTATTCACGCATGAAGAAATGATACACTATATGCATCTATACAGTTCACATAACTCATCTTCTCTGTTGGAAATTGGAAGGCATTTATTACGTAATTAGAATACATCGGTAATGCAAGTTAAGGGGCTTGACGTTGTGAGAGGATCGTGAGAATAATCACGATACAATCCATGCAGGTTATCTCGCCCTTTGAGTCGTGTAGGTATCGCGTGTTCAGAGATGGGATGATAGAGGGAGAACACCAATCAGCAGCCAGGACATACGTTCACAATTATCACAATTTCAAACAGGTTTATATATTCACATTACTAATTCTCATTTTGATTTATAATGTCCACAACCTGTATATCAATACAAAATGACACCCGAATACACAAATTCGCCAACGGATTTGATTCCGTCTGTCGACCATCAGTTATATAAATCAGTCGCAAGGTGGGACTCCTGCAATCGCAAGGGTGGTTTTTACGAGGTTTCCTCCCGGTTTTCACCATAGTGAAGAAAGGAATAGTCTGAAATGGACAATGTGTCCTAATATAAATGAAACCCTTTAAGTAAGATATTATACCCAATCAAATAAACAGACAAACCAATTATAAATCAACAAGAACTGACGATATTCAAGCACAGAAACACATGAAAAAGTAAGAAGATTTCACATTGGCTCATACCCGGACGCCAGTATTTACTTTGTAAAACTCATCTCTGGTTAGGTGAGAGATGTATTTCTAATAAAACCGGACGCGTTCTGCAGGTGTATTGGTAATCTTGTCATTTGTATCACCACTAATCTTTGCGTTTTACTGCAAAAAATGGCAAGGAATTTTAAGAAATCTAGAAATTCTACGACCTGTAGGCACTTATAATATTTTTTGAAAACCAGGACGTTTCAGGAAGGAAATATAACACACTCTCTACCATTAGCATAACGATTCACATGCTTGGGGTGGGGTAGAGAGGTTGTGGGGTATCGCGCTGTGGGAGTACATGACGCTATTTGTCCCTCGCTCGTTGTTTAAGACTACAAAAACCTCGATGAATATTACAATTATTTGAACTTTTAATGGTCCACAAATGTGATCTACTCCGTCTTTTCATTTCATTCGATATTTTATTCGTGCAGGCAAAACATAATCGAATCAGATCTGACCCACAGATTTTCTCCATGTAAACAGGACTCGTGTCTCTGGAGTCAGACACCCTTAGGGTTTTGAGAGAATTCGCCAGCACTTCCAGAAAAACAAATGTATTTGAGCGAAATCTCAGATACAGCCTTAAAACATTCAAGATAAGTAGACGCACAAATGTATGTGCTGAAAGCACTTACATTGTTAGTGCGCATTGATATTGATGAAATATATATCAGTATTTCAGACTGACAGCGAAACCTATCCATCTATAGCTAAGTTTCAAAATATAAATCTTTACAATCGATCTATAAATAATTGAATGTTATATCCTTGTAAACGTGGTGGGGATCCATCCCGATTTATCCAGAGACATAATTGAGTAGCCGTGTATATTTCATTATAGACATTGAGGAGTATTAAACGCGCACTCAAGCAAATAGTATAAACTTGACACTGGGGATTTATGGTTACCATACGCGTTTAATGCACACGGTCATCTATTACTACCAGTATATGAAAATATTTGTACTGTCTTTTAAGTTGTCCTGTATGAAGTTAAATTATTTACCATAACTGGAAAACACAATCTCTCAAGCTGTTTTATGTTATAGGAGACAAAACACTCGTTAGATTGACCGCTGATTAAAAAGAGATGATTGGGCATGATGCGAGCTATATACTTTATGTAGAGTGGTAAAGGTCACGCCATTCAATCTGAAGACAACCGTTGACGAATCCAACAGACAGTAGCTACAAGAGATCGTCCACTTACAAACCACTCGCTTGATAGGAAACAACGGCAAGATCGCTATGTTGTTTGACGCCCATTCTTGTAATGGCTGTTGGTGTTCAGGAGTGTCACACTTTTCGTGATCAATAAGGGTTAATTGTCTGGCCGTTGTACGCCTTTGTTAAACTGAACATTGGCATTCTATTGATGTGATTACATCTTGAACGATCACATCTTCTCCTTCGTCTTGGGGCCCTATGGTTATTACCATATGTAAATTCAACTCAGTTTCTAGCAGAGACAAGATTTCCAATGCTAGTCTTTTAATGAGATATTTCTACCTTTGAGGAGACATTGGGCAACAAACCTCACATGATCAACGGTTCGTGTCACCTCTTGACAGTTCAACTTTCCGCTTTTGATTTTCAACGCTAAACAGATCGAAAGCTCGACCTCGCTTCGAACTTCCGACACAAACTGTGCAAAGCTGGAAGGAGAAAAGCTGTGCATCGTTTCCAGCTTCACGCTTATTAGCTCACATTCTAGGTGTTTTCAGCATCTAATTTTTTAGATTGAAATAAGTATAGCTGAGGAAGTTTTTATTTCACAAACAATTCCAACTTCCAGCTTTAACCAATTTGCTTTTTTACGGCTTTGACTCTGCTTTTCGGCATTAACTGAATAATGCAGACTACAGCGCCATCTATTGACACTCACCTTTTGTTCATCGATATCCCTCTCAATCCAGACAGATTTATGTAAATACATGTTTAGCCAATGGTCATTTATCAAGAGAACTAGACTTCTGAAACGATTTAAACACTTAAGCGTTAGAAACATTTTCTGTCAACAGACTCTTCAAACACTCATTTTGTTTACATTTCCAGATTTTGTAATACAATAGTAGTTCTAAATAAAGCCCAAATAACACTCGTTTGTTTAATAAACTGTGGACACATCTTGCATTTAAAAAAACACATCACTTGATTGAACGGTTTTATGTGTTTATGGGCGTTAATGCTGAACTTATTTGGTTATTTCACTGATATGCAATGTGCCGCTCAACCAACAAACAATGACAAGAGGACACTTACAATACGCAAAACAAAGGCAACGCAACTTGTAATAAAAGCGCAATTTGTAATAATAATTAAAAATTTTGTTAGTGTGTGGGGGGCTAACGCAATTTGTAATAAAAATGCACTTTGTAAAAACTTAATTTTTCTTAAGAATGTTATAACATTACTTTCCTAAATTATGTAACAATTGTAAAAATTGCGTAATTACTGCGTTGTGTATGTTGTAACGCAGTTTGTAATAAAAATGCAATAAGCAATGACCGAATTTTTGTTATGATTTCTTTCCAAATACACATATTTTATGACATTAATGTTGATCTTTGTAAAGATTTAAAGATGGAGATAAGAATATAAATTTTACACATTTCTATAAATAATCTCAGATAAATCAAGCAATTTGTAATACTTACTACAAATTGCGTTTTTGTAACAAATTACTTTACTACACTTTAAACACAATTTATAATAACGCAAAATTTGTGATTATTTTTTACAAATTCCGTTTTTATTTACCGGAGATTTTTACTCAAAGGATAATGTTATTTTGTGTTTATTCTAAGTTTTATCAAAATAAATATTAAAGCGATACTCCAGGCTGAAATAACATCTATATTCCTTGAAAGGTTACCATTAAACATACCTAAATATGGCATCGACTTATCGTTTCTTCATTTTATAAAATAACCCGATTGTTACAGGAATATACCTTCCTACGACCACTGGTGGCTGACATTTTGGGCGTGGCCGCCTTGTCCATGACATCACGCGACTAACACTCTTCTGCGTTTACGGGTTAAAAACACGTGTGAACCAATGAACTGTGTGTCAACTGTCAACGGTTTAAACAGTCGACTCTACAGGTCTCGTGACGTAGGCACCTTTTTGGAAAAAGAAAGATATTTGATTGGTCCATATTTGTGGGGCTCTTCCCACAAAGTATCTAGACATGGCCGCGCGATAAATTTGACTGTTGTGTGCATTAAACATTGTTTAAGGTCCAATTATAAAATTATTAAATATAGCTCGAGCATAATTGAACACAAGAAATGATGCCCGTTTCACCCATATGCATTTTATTGCAGCCCGGATTATCGCTTAAGCTCCAGCTCATTTCCTCCTTATTTTCTTTCTTTAAAATATCAACATTAATATCATGTAAGATATACATCTGGAAAAAATATTATTACAAATAGCGTTACCACACACCAAACGCAATTGGATAAAATTGTTGCAAATTGTATTTCTATTCATTTGAGATTATTTACTAGTCAAAGAATTATGAACATTTTTTTTTGCATTTTAAATTTTGTCAAAAGAAAGACTAAGCTGCAAGTATTTTCGCCTTAAATTTCTTCGAAAGATCAACATTAATACAACATATTAAATAAATGAAGAGAGATAAATTTGCTTGCCTCCACTAGGATTCGAACCTAGGACCTATTCATATTCCTGTGTATTGTATACGGCGCGAATTCGTCAGATATAAAACCAACGAGTTTAAAGGAATCACCTCAATAAAATATTAATGATCTGTAATAGTACACATTTAGTGTATGTATACGGTTAAACACAGTGGATTAGGCTTTTGCATGTATGTATATACGGCTGAACAAACATCGATGCCCAAGGTTTGTTTTACACTTCGTTTCCGCTGATATCCATACATATTTCATATGTTTGCAGGCTGTTAAAAGGTTCAGTGGTCATTACCCTCAACCGACACTCGGAATATCCGGTGACCAGTTCTAGGATTTATATTCATATTTTCACGTAATAAGTACAAGTTACTGATGATGACAAGGCTTTTAAGGGTTTGACAGTAAACCTTAATAAAATACATTATTGACAACATAGCTGGGTTTTTTGTTTCTTATTTATAAAATGTGTGATACTTATATTAAAAAAAAATTAACAATACATGATAAAAATTACCAAAAATCTGGAATTGATGTTTGAAAAGAACTATCAAAACAAAAACAAGTGACTGTTGAATGATAGAGCTTAGCTGATAGGTAAAAAACATACATCTCTCCAGAAAGGAATAACTGTTTTCATCTTATATAAAGTATCGATAAATATTCAACCAACAAGCTATTCTGTATGGGCAAGGAATACATCAGTATACAAACTAATCCGAAGGGGATTTTTGGTTTCATGTTAGTAATGAGGTATGCCACATTTTCTAATTCCAACAGTCTTTAAAATAATACCATATAGACATTTCCAGTTTGTTGCCCAGCAAAGGAAGTTTTATATGTAATGCAATAGTATCTGGATTGCATCTCGTCTACATTCATTTTGAGGATCTGTCTGACTCCGGTACAGAGCGGTTGTGATATTTCTTGTTTAGAAGCTGATTCTAGCTCTTGGTCTGTAATGTTGTCTGTTGGTTTGTCGCCTTGTATTTAATTCTTGGGATCAGGGCCTAAAATTCAACAGAACCAGCCTGGCTGAAGGTCCAGTAATACGATTCTTGTGAAACCTCTTTATATGGGATTTGATAATTCCATTAAAGCAATGCGAATGATTAAAGGATAAAGCGTGGAGGGGTAGGTTGGTATTTGTAGGCAGTAAAAAAATTCAAAGTCGCTTCTGGAATTCTGCCAGAGTTTCAATACGTCATCCAAATATCTAAGATATAGCTGGAGCAGCTCACAACACTTTCCGAGAGCTTTGTGTTTCAGCTCTACCATGACACTGCAAGCAAATGTGGGATTAACTTTTACGGCAGCTTATCAGTAGAAGAACCACTGGGATCGGAATAACGACCGAAGGCATTTTTAACGGAGCAAAGTCCTGCTTCAGTATCGACATTTGAAACATAGATTCTACGTTAAGCGTCACGTATATGATGTCTCGATCAAGCTGAATTAGAAATAACTTATTCAAAAAGCCCCCAGTGCTTCTGATAAAAACTGGGATGATTGTTGGCAACTGGTTTGAGGTGGTAATCAATAACTTTTGAAGCGTACCGTGGTTAGATTCAGAGGAACAATGTACTAGGATAGGACTTTCTTGAGGCATAGACGATCAAGGCCATTTCTCCTGTGGTTTGTGTGTATTAGGGAAATATTGATCGTCTAAAGATAGTAGAATTTTATTGAAATTGAAAAGTCACATACAGTTTTATAGCCATGCATGCCGGAACATCCCTCGGCCATTTCCCTATTGTAGAAACGGGTGTTTGGTGTGTTTTTTGATACAATTCCGCGGAATATTTTGGTTGATTAAGGGCACAAAAAAGCGAGGGATGACTACAAAATCAAACCACTCTGCATGTATAAGAAATTATGAACTGTTGAAAACCCGTATTGTTTATATTTAAAGCCTTATTGTGCTCTCAAGTTTTTAAGTATAGTCACGTAGTCCGCATGGTCGCTTTAAAAAAATTACACCAAGATTTATTATCCTCTCGTCAAAACTTTGTCTCTATTGTATTGCCGGTCCATTGAAAGTGAGACAAGGTGAAACCCGACGTGACCTTCTATTCCACATGATGCGTAATAGAGCAGCCAGCCAGGACTTACCTCAGAAAGATGGGCATAAGCTGGACATTGTTTCATTTCCTTTTCCGGGGTTTTTCATAGCTTATCAGTATAGAAGAACCACTGGGATCGGAATGACGACCAAAGGCATTTTTAATGGAACAAAGTCCTGCTTCAGTATCGATATTTGGGTACATATATTCTATGCCAAGCGTCACTTATATGATGTCTCGATCAACCTGAATTAGAAAAAAAATTATTCAAAAAGCCCCCAGTGCTTTTGATAAAAACTGGGATGATTGTTGGCAACTGGTTTGAGGTGGTAATCAATAACTTTTGAAGCGTACCGTGGTTAGAT
>JARFOD010156410.1:0-12223 GCA_031763545.1 Mopalia muscosa | reverse complement strand
ATACAAGACATCACAAACAAATCTGCTTTCCGTTACCCTTTAGCTCTGCGAACACCAGGGTAAAAGAAAACAACCTCCTTTCTCACCTCTTACGATCAACCGAGGAAGCCGAGGGAGTATTCTGCACGGCCATGGCCCACCCGCTCCCTCACGGGGCTTGCATAAATAAGGTGGGGAAACTGGATTGGTTGGTGTTTTACACCATGTTTAAAGGTTTTCCACTTCAATGACTAGAGTGTATTCCCATTATAGTTGACACTAGGACAATCAACATGAGAAGCATTTCTGCAATACTGGCAAGTTAATTTTCCTCCAGAGCTAAGTAATTGTTTGTTTCTTTGATTCGTGTTTAACGTCGTACTCAAGGGTAGTTCACTTATATGATGATGGATTGTCCACTTCACACTGTACACTGTCTTATTACGGTGGAAAACCAGAAGAAAACCTAGTAAAAACCACCCCCGCGATTGCCAGAGCCACAACATGTGACTCACTCATATACCTGAGGATAGACAGGCGGACCCGTGAACGGTAAATTGAAGCATGTTCAGTTCAGGAAGCGCACGTGCTACCACTGAGCCACGGCCGCGGGCCCCAGTGCTAAGTAAAGACAGTATTGCTACATGTACTCTTCAAACAAACTGCCCTTAGCCAGACGGCGAGAAAGAATTGTAAAAGCCAGAGTCATATCATATACCTGATGATAACCCTTAATCCAAAAAAATAAATAAATAAAAACAAGAAAAACAAGGAAAGGAGACAAAAAAGAAAACGAAAAATATTTGGGTACTTTGGACTGATTGCTGGTTTGTGAGGAGCACACATTTTTGTTATTGTAAGCCGTTGATTATAACAAGCCTGTATGGCATGTGTGAGAACACACAGTGTGGTTCTGTCACATTACATTTTATACCTCAGTGACTTTGGCTGACAATAGCCTCAGTTTAAGTAGAATAAAATATTATATCTACAAGTTAATCTTTATTTAACTCAATTTATTTTTAAAATTCTCAAAGGAATATAGTTTTGAAATATCATCATGTCATTCATGTGGAGCTCTAGGTATGTCACTTTTCAAAACTCATATATAGGTCAGATAAATATTTTAATTCAGGCCTATAAAAATAGGATTGTTTGTTTGGTTGATTTGGGTTTAATGTCATACTCAAGGGTATTTCACTTATATTATGACAGATTATCCACTGCACCTAGCTTTATTAAGATGGAAACCTTGTAAAAACCACCCCCGCGATTGCCGGAGCCAAAGCATGTGACTGGCTCATATACCTGATGGTTGACCGGCGGACTGGATCCTGTGAATAGTAAATCCAAGCAGGTTCAGTTTAGTAAGCGCGCCCACTACCACTAAGTCACAGCTGCGGCCCGACAGAAGTGTTGGAAGACAAGAACCCTGACTGTTTACAGCTTTGAATGGCACAGATCTGTACACAGTATCCTTACAAATGTTTAGAAAACCAACCACCAGTGAAATTAAATATAAAGCAATTCTTTAATTAATCACCCCAGCACATGATAATTCAATGCCTTTTTATATCAAATTGTTTCATAAATACAAACAGGGCCTGGTTTTAAATAGGTTTGAATGCCTATGGGGGTCCAAACCCTTCATGCAATCATTTTGTTTTGAAAGTGCATCCTTCCCAGATTTCTGTAAAAATGATCCATATATTAGCAAATGTAAAAATAAAACCTGGTCTATCCATTCAGACTGATCATTTCTCTCAGACTGATTACTCTGGCCCATATTTGTCTTATCTAGACGGGTGGCCAAACTTTTGAGATGGATCACACCCTGACATGTGCTTAACACCAAGTTATATCAGCATGACCAGAGGTGGCTGAGGAATCAGACCATTTTCTGGAAGTCACATACAAGTGTCTTATACACGTGCACACCCCCACTCTGTTAAATAACATTCAATAGTTTTTAAATGGAACACAATGAATGTTTACATTGTTATGACTTTTCATTGCAGAATTGAGGACTGATAGATTGATTAATTATGCACACACCTTGATGAGGAGCGTCTCCTTGGTGTACTGGTCCGACTACGACTAGGTGAACGACTGGGTGACGGAGTGTCGTTAGAATCAAGAGTTCTCAGTAAATGGCGACGAGCAGAGGCTAACTCTACCTGAAAAATCAAACAACAGAAGCATTATTACCATCCATCACGGTTTCATATTGGTTTGTCTGTTTGTTTGAAGTTAATCCAAGAATTTCTTTTCAAGTTTTTGTGTTCACAACGTTTGTGATGCGTGGAAAGATGGACAATAGCATTACCAAGTTCCCCCTCTAGTAGTGGACAAGATGTAATTATATGGTAAATTGATTAACTTATTATAAAAAAGTTATATTCAGACCATGGACAGAAAATAAACCAGAGTTGTATTTAATATTTTTTTCAAATGCCTACAAACCTACTGGTCAATCCTTCTAATTTGAATAACTTTACCAAGGCCAAAATGATTCGCCATGGCAATATCATTATTTAAAAAAAATATATTTTAACAGTCAAATGCTCCGTTTCAAAATGAATGTTCTTCCTTAGCTGATAGCATAAATATACTGCAATTACATTGCCCTTAGTGAGAGGGCAAACAGTGGTACAGTTATCACAAACTTCATACAAAATGAGTGATTCAGGAATATATAAATCCGTCCTCTTAACTTTGAGTTTTGGATAAGACCGTGTTTGCTCTGACCAATACTCACCTCTCTATCATCAGTAATAGTAGATGTGATAGGAGAGAAGGCACTACTAGATGAGGGCATCGGGGTGGGAGGTAAGTTGACTGGTGTAGTTACCATACCAGACTGGCTAGGAGAGTTCCGTGGAGGGGGGCTTCTCCTCGGACTGGTCAGAATGGAGTCTGTGCCACTGTCTGTTGACATGTTCTGTATGTTTACTGTAAAAGAGTTTGATAAAAATCAGAATATATTCCTTTCAGTTTGCATTGTTCTCACAGCGACCAACACTGATTTGATTGATTGATGTTTTATGCCGTACTTATATGACGGCGGTGTATTCCAACAATAATTGACACTAATTATCCATACAGCTGGTAAGTTAATTTTCCCCCAGTGCTAGTACCTGCATGTGAGAGGCATATCACATGCTACAAATGGACCTAGTAAACTCTGCAAATGTTTGAAATTACAAGTTCAATTTTGTAAACAAAGACAAATAGACCTTCTTCATTCTTGGCTGACAATATGCTGGCCAGGTGATAAGAGTGGTGAAAACAAAAATCTGTTAAAGTTTTAGAGTAAAGGTTTTTTTTTTCTCATTGATAGGCTGAGAAACCATTACAAACGTTACTGGAAACAGATAACCACACAATACTAAGTAAGCAATCAAAATATTGATCAAAATCGAGAATAAATTGCCCCCGTCTTCAGTGTTTTAATTATCTATACAAATAGAGCAAATGGACTTGAAACAAAATGCCTCAATTAATGTTAGCACCGAAAATGGTCCCAGAACTTACGTAATCTACATAATCTATCAATGATGTTACTACATATAGATATGAAATCAATTACAGAACTTACATGATCTACATAGTCTATCAATGGTGTTTCTTAGCTGTTGAATCTCTACAGGGTTTAATCTGCCAATTGGACGACCACCGATAAAACCATTATCCTCGAGGATAGGTGTGACGTTAGGTGGATACGGGACGGTGGGTGAAGTCAGAGCTAACATCGGGTCTGTAGTGTGAGCTCCATGACGAGACCGCCACGCATATAACAAAGCCCAGTTACCTTCAGATAACAAAAGAACATATATATATTTTATTAGCTTCTGAGAAGAAAGTTTATAATATCAGGGATCGAAAGAAGTCATTTGAATACAGGATCCCAATACAGGATTCAAACCATAATTAACATTTGCATAACCAAGATGAGAAGCATATCCATAATGTTAGATAGTTAATTTTCCTCCAGTAATAAGGAAAGACAGTTATAGGGCCCAGACATACATGTATGTGTGAAATATTCCTAAACTTCAAGTTCATAATTCAAAGAACGATAACTCTGTAGTAAATCATGAGATTAAAAGAGTTATCTACCTTTACTTAATTGGCTTGAAAAATGGACAGTTGCATGCACGTATAGATTCAGTGGAGATTAGAGAGTTATGATATCTTATATAAGTTCTGTTTACTGATGTGGTATAACAAACATCATCATGTCATGCTTAACAGACTGTATCTTCAGTGTATTGATGGAAAAGCTGAGCCAGAGAAAACCATCTTCAAATCACAAAGTTTGTTTGTTTGTTTGATTGGTGTTTAACGTTGTACTCAAAGGTATTTCACTTATATGACGACGGATTGTCCATTTCACACTGTACACAGCCTTATTACAGTGGGAGGAAACTTTGGACCCCCCCCCCCCGCGATTGCCAGAGCCACACCATGTGACTCGCTCATATACCTGATGGTCGTCAAATCACAAAGTAGACCTGCCTTCTCTAGAAGAAATTAATGTGCAAAAAATTAGTTTTTGGGAGTATTTCCTTTGTTTTACAGAGTATTAATTTTTATTTGTATTTTGATAGACTTTTGGTGTATTTAACATAAATTATGTGCATAAAATACTCAGAATACACTGAACGCAGGTTGGACAACCATTGATCTTTTTACGAAAGATTGACAGTTATCCTTGATGTTTTGGTGTTTTACGCCAACCTAACGGTATATCACTTAAATGACGGACATAATAATTGACACCAGCACAACCATAATATTTGAAGTACTTTGATAATCTTAGAAAGTTAATCTTTCTCTAATGCAAATAAAAACAGCATTGCTCCTCTCCAAACAAACTGTCCTTAGACAGAGGGCCATTTTTTCTGTGAATAAAAGCCATTAAAAGTGAATGATTACCTGCAACTGTGATTAAAATGACGATAGTCATGCCAGTAAAATCCATACTGCTTCCTTGTTTTAACTCCGATATAGCATTCAGAGGAACAATGATCAGCAGGAAAACACGAGAGAACATTGGAGTCTGGAGGAAGGCAGCAGAAATGGCCACAACCACAAAATAGATGAAATGAAGAACTGCCACAGATACCACGTTTATTCTTTCCTCTGAAATCAAAGGATTGTTTAAATCAAATTATTTATTTGTTAAAGAACAATTGTGATATTTTTGTATATCTTTAAAAAAAAAAGCATATCGCATATTTTACCATATTTATGGAAATATGATGTTTGTGGATTTTTGTATGTTCTTTCATTTACTATGTATATAATTGCTAAAGTTTCATGAAAACAGGTTTTATAAATCCATCTAAACAATGTCAATCTCCATTTTATAAACACACAGCCGAGACTTTCTCAAAATATCCTGGCACGAAAAAGTATTGTATGATATAATTATGCCATGCTAAACTGAAGTTGTAAATAAAATCGTACGACATCTAATTGTCATACAACATTTTGTGATGGTAGCTCCCAGTTTCTTCAATATGCAATTGTTATTTACAAATGTATAATAGTGTCGACAACCAAACATGAAGAAATTTAATGAATCTTTCAACAGTCCTAATTAAATGATCCTGGTCTCAGACCTAGGGATGAGTGCTGATCTAGATCCCTGCCTAGGCAAACCTTCAGTCATTATACTTTATATATTTAGTTGCTGGCATGCTACATACTGACACTAGACCAAAGCCACATTTGAGAAAGATGTGTGTGTTTGTTTGATTGGGGTTTAACGTCCTACAAAACGCTATTTCACTTATATGACGGCGGATGGTCCACTTCACAATGCACCTAGCCTTTTTACTGTGGAAAACAGAGAGCCTCTTAAAAACCCCCCCTTCGATTGCTGTAGCCACATGTGACTCGCTCATATTCCTGATGGTCAAAAGGTGGAGCCTATCCGGTGAACGGTACATTGAGGCAGGCTCAGAAGAAAGATGTGATACAAAGAAAAAAACATATCTCACAACTTTGGGAGATGTCACAATAAAGTATCATATGCATAAAATAAGTTAGTTTAATTCAATAATAAGGACAGAAGTACATGTATCTTGAAAATACTTCCAGTAAAGAGTGTTACCTGCCCCGCCCAGCATCTGAGCTAGCCAGCCAAGACGTTTCTCAAATCCTGTTTTCATATCATCTATAGTGTTCTGAATGTAGGAGATGGTGCTGTTAATCTTCTCCAGGTTAGACAGGGTGGTCTGGTAATGGCCCATCATGTCCACATGATACTTCAGGATGTGTGATGAACTATTATCTGTAATCAAGTATACACCAAGATTAACATTTCTAGTAGAGACAGATCAAGTTCTAAAGTAAGAGAACTGGTTATACTGTTATTTCAGTCATATGACGGCATACCAGCCTAAAGAAACCTCTCGCGATCGACTGGCAACAATGATAAGAGAGGAAACCACAAAATGTCCAAGTAAAACAGGACATAACAGATAGTCTCCCTGTTGTCCCTCTTAATGGTTCTGAGAGCACCTGAGCAACAAGAAGTTCTCTTCAAACTACCCTCAGCATCAGCTTGTGGATTATACTCAAGGGTATTTCACTTATATTACAGCAACAAACACTAACACTAGCACAAGCAAGATGTGAAGTGCTTGGATAATGTTGGAAATTAATCTTCCTCCAGGGCTAAGTAAAGACAGCATGGGTATGATAGGTTTGCTTGTTTGATTGGTGTTTAACGCCATACTTAAGGGTATTTCACTTATATGATGACAGAATGTCATCTTCACACTGTTCTTAATTGCGGTAGAAAACCGAGCAGAAACCACCCCATGATTGCCCAAGCCACATTGTGTGACTCCCTCATATACCTGAGGGTCGACAGATGGACTTAATCCTGTGAATGTTATATCGAACTAGGCTTTATTCAGCGCACTCGTTAACCACTATGCCACGGCTGTTGGTTAGCTATAATAGGAAATGAACAACGAACCTAATTTTCCAAGAACATTTCCAGCTTTCTCTCTGATGTGCTGTAGATCTTTCATGATCTCCTGATGGCTAATGTGTTGTTTGTCCTCTTGGCTTGTCATCTGTGTTGTAGCTCGATCTGAAACAGAAATAATTCACAAGGGTTTGGATTGATCAGAGTTTTTCTTTTTCTTTCCTCAATCTGGATTTGATTGGGGTAAATGGTACTCAAGAGATATTTCACTTTTATGGCAGTCAAGTCTTGAATTACCTACATTTCTAAGTATTGTCCTGAACAGTTGGTTTATTGGTAATGATCAAGGTGCAGTACAGGAGTAAATAACCAGTGGAATGTGAACTGTTTATAGATTAACAAACTTGATGTTTTTCCAGTGTGTGTGTATGTATATGAATCAGAAAAACCATTATTATACACTTTGAACAGAAACTATACCTAGCTTTTCTTTGATTCTTTCCGTCATTTCAGCAAGCTCTCGGTTCCCTGTTGAAATGAGGGCTTTCTCCCGTGTGAGTTGCCGAAGATTATTAGCTATGTTATGATAAACATCTTGCTGTGCGGAGCGTAGGACCTGCTGATTTCCTATCAACTCTTGCTGACTGTCAAACATTTTCTTCATCGTGTCGCTGGTTACATCGTGGAGCTGTTCCTGACCTGCCTAAAAGATAAAGACTACGACAATTAATTTTAAATTATTTGCTTCATTCTCATTCATTGATTAACACAATGATAGTTATGTTATAAACAGTGACCTTTGTCTTTTGAATGTGATAAAAACTTCTCAATCAGAAAAAGAAGATAAATTTGCTTCTATCTTTGATTCCTCTGTCCATCCAATGAGTTGATTGATTAATTGGTTTCTTAAAGTGTGCTTTAGGATATTTCACTTTTATGATGGCGGTATATTCCAACATTAATTGAAACTAGCACAAACAAGATGTGAAGCGTTTCCATAATGTTGAAAGTTAATTTTCCTCCAGTGCTTATTAAAGACAGCATAGCTACTCTTCAAACACAAACTACACTAAGCCAGAGGGCTATGTCTAAGGGGTGACTGAAATGCATATGCCTGGCATTTCTAAGGTAATATACAAAAGTATGAATACGGTAATATAGTTTTTTTTTTCAAAAGACAACTTGAAGAAATGTCAGGTCTACCTGAAGTTCCTTCATGGTAGAGAGCTGATTGCCAGCCTGAGCGACCAGTTGGTTGACCGTTATCTCCGTCAACTTTCTGAACTGTGTCTGCTGAGCCGCGTAGCACATGGCCCGAGCCCGATTGCTCACGATCTGGTAGGTGTTCCAAGTAGTGGGGTCCATGATTTTTGTACATTCTGCCAGTGTCTGTTACATAGAAAAACGAAACATTATATTGATTAGAACAATAAAGGAATTGTCTGTTCATTGGACTGTGGTTTAATGTTGAGAACTTACACGATGATAGATTGTCCACTTCTCACTTTGACTTACATGTACTTACAATTGAGTTAAAACGGTTAAAAATTGAGTCAAACAGAAATAAATAATCCACCCCTGCGGCTGATTGAGAAACATCATGGGACTCAATCCCATGATTATATGGGGTAGACTAGGAGAGCCAGCTGTATGTTTAGTACATCATGCTAACCACTGGGCACAGAAATGGAAAGAAAACCCACCCCTACTATAGCAGGAATTAGTTTGTTTGGTTTTTCAAAGATCTTAATTAAGTCCAATGGAAGACTTATCCAGTGAGATGTAAATTAACATAAGGTTATTTCACTCATATTACGGGATGGCAGCCCAATGCGTCCAGAAGGGATTTGTTTGTTTGATTGGGGTTAAACACAATACTGAAGGTTATTGCACTCACACGACGATGTTCCAGCCCAATGGGTGAAGAAACACACCCTCATCACCAGCAGCAACAAACAAACAAAATCACAGGACAAAACAGGACAGTCACAAGACAATATAAAGACGGCAAAGACAAATCAGCTTCCAATTCCTCTTTAGCTCAGAAAGCACCAAGGCAACCACCCGCATGATTGTTTGTTTTGGTTCGATTGGGGTTTAACATCGTACTCAAGATTAGTTCACTTATATCACAGTGGTGTCAACCAAAAGTAAACAGTTACATTATGAAGTTATTATACAACTTCTGGATAACCACTTCTTTCCATTTCATTTATTCCATAAAGTAGAGTGTTCAGTTATTATAGCGTCATATTTTTGTATAAGGTTTTTGAATATTCGTAAAAACCTCATAAAAACCACCCCCACAACTGCCAGAGCCACAACATGTGACTCGCTCATATACCTGATGGACAACAGGCTGACTCAATCTGGTGAATGGTACATCGAAGCACATTCAGCTTAGTTAGCGCACAAGCTACCATTGCGCCCGGCCCCTATTTGTTTTGTGATAGAACACAACGTTCTGACACAAACGCCTGTATCGTCATCAGACATATGTATTCAAACGTTGTGCTCTATCACAAAACAAGAAGCGGTTATCCAGAAATTGTATAATTATGTTGCCCCTCTTCTAAATTAAGTCGTTCAAAACTCACATCTTGAAGTACATGTATTTGCATTGATTTACTCGTATACATCATGCTACGATAACACCTGTAAACGAGCTCCCTCCCAACCACCCAGTGATCAGATAAAGTAATGTGATAAGCATACCATGGATTGTGTACAGGGGTAGACTGTCCGTTCCTCTGCTTCAGACTGACAATTTAACAGCTGTACGGACAGCTTCCCAATCTCTTCCTCAGAAAGCTCACCACATTTCTTCCTCAAACTATAAATTACCTGCAATTAAAGATATATCATTATTTATTTGTGTTAAAGAACAATTGTGCTGTTGTGTTTGTTCATGTGGGGTTTGTTCATTTGGGGTTTAACGCTGTACTCAAGGGTATTTCACGTAATATGATGGAGCGTCCACTTCACACTGTTCCTTGCCTAATTACAGAGGAAAATTGAGAAGAAACCTTGTAATAACCACCACCGTAATTGCTGGAGCCCATTTTGTGTGCTTCACTCATACCTCATGGTCGACAGATGGACTCAATCTTGTGGACAGCACATTAAAGAACGATTAGAAAGTGTCCACGCTAACCAATAAAACCACGGCCATGAGTCTGTGCTGTGGAGGAAGTTGAATGAACTTAAACTTTGTTGGACTTTTATGACGGCCCATTTGTTACGGCATCTTTGGAGAAAGGAAAGTCTCCAAATCCATTAGCCATAAACAGAAGGGTGTTTTGGTTTGTTTGTTTGTTTGATTGTGTTTAACATCGTACTCAAGGGTATTTCACTTATATGACGGATTGTCCACTTCACACTGCAGCTAACCGTATTACAGTGGAAAACTGACAGGAAACCTCGTAAAAACCACCCCCGCGATTGTCGGAGTCACAAGATATGACTCGCTCATATACTGGATGGTATATGCCATGTGACGAACAAGGTAAACCGCTTTATTCATTATAACATCGTAATATAGTCCTATATTTTTTGATGAACTAGTTGCTAGCGACTAAATGCTAAGTGAGCAGTATGAACCAATGTGCCTGCTTTTTAACTTCCCCTCAAACAGCTAGTGTGCCTATTTTGTTCAAAAAACAACCACAGAAATATAAACCGGTACAATATTTCAAAGTGGAAACTAAGAGAGCTGTACAATGTAGTGGAGTAATTCACTTTCATTTTGCTTGTACCCGTTACAATTAAACACATTGTTTTAACTTTCCTGTTTTATTTCTAAGTCTTACAATGTGGTAGCATTCGTCCAAAGGAGACAGTTCAGCCAAAGCCTTTGAGTATTCGAGAAACTTCTCATCTGTGGAGAGCATTTCGAATCTGGACTGGTCTCGAGCAACAAGGCTCCTTTTATTCTGCCCTTCTCCTCCATCTTGATCCTCGTCTCCGAAGAGCCAGCCCATAAAACTGGCTTCAAAACACGGGAATAAAACAATACATATCAACCACAATAAAATAAAGCTTCTATTGTTCATTTCTCTGTGGATATTTGGACTGACCGATAAAAATTATAGCAACGTGGAAGCAAATTTCACACAAAGTGTTGACATGAGTTTCTATCTTGCTAGTTTAAAAGCCCCACGCTTGTAAACCAATGAACAACGTGGAGTGTGAAAAATATGTCAAACTGGATCTTCTTTTCTTCGGGTGTTTGTTCTACTGATCCTTCAATGAGTAAGCTGAAATGAAAAATCTCCGACACCTGGAGAGTTTAGAAGGTGGCGCTGTCCTTGATCAACAACAACGCTGAATGTTATCTTGACAGCCAACTGTTTATTTTCCCAAAGGTAGTAAATTTGTCGAAATTTTTGCAATGTTGACTGTTTTTGTTTGACTGGTGTGTATCAGTTACTGAGTACTAACAATACAAACAGCGTAATATCTCTCCTTCAGAAAATACACTATAGGTGTCGTCAATTATATCCTAGCTGTTGTAGGCCTATATTTTTTATTCATATTTCAAGGGGTTGTTTTTGCCAGCAGGTTGGAAGGCCCGTAGGCGGGCTAGGGCTATAGCCTGAGCAGATTCACAGGGCGTAGCTGAATGCATAGATCAGTATACAATGTAAAGAATATAGTTATAGTGATAAGTTTAAAGGCAGTTACTGAACATAACATATATATGCTAGGCCCAAATGTGAGCTTATTGCCCTGTCCCAATCCATATCCATATGCATATATAGCCTAACGTCACATTCTAATACCTGGCATGTCTCATATTTTCTGGTTGACCTCAATACTTCACATCAAGGTCTATTAAACACCTTGTTTTTTATATATACTTCTAGCAGGTATCATTTATCTGTTGGTTAGGCTTTTCTCTGCTCTTATAACAGATAGTAACTCTTCTAAGATATTTAATTTGTTGACATTTGTCGCCCAGCCAATAATCATTATTTATACTGTACTCGCTGAATTTCAGTAAAAATCCAGAATTTTTTAGATCAATTATTTTTAAAAGGCATTGTAAGAAATAGTGTTGGAATGGGATGGAGTTTTATTGAAGTTTTACACTACTCTTCTACTGACAAAGCCCTGTGAGGGAGCGGGTTGGTCATGGCCCTGCAGAATACTCCATCGGCTTCCTCGGTCGATCGTAAGAGGCGAGAAAAGAGGTGCTTTCTGTTGCCCTGGTGTTCCCAGAGCTAACGGGAAGCAGATTTGTTTGTGATGTTCTGTATTTGTGTCCGTCATCATATAAGTGAAATACCCTTGAGTACG
>JARFOD010156399.1:0-12223 GCA_031763545.1 Mopalia muscosa | reverse complement strand
TCAAATAGTGATTTACAACGTTAAAGAAATTGTCAAAACTAGAGTATGATATTCAACATAACTTACCAGCTCTTTAACGCGAAACTTTGTCATTTTATACGCAAAGGGGCGTAGCTGTTATTCTATTTATATGCATTTATCTGACAACGGCTCAATGCAGAGTAGCTCGGAATAAAACTCTTGGCTAAGACGATGATTTGCAAATAGAACATCATGATTTGTCAGATCTCGACAATTGATGTAAAATGTCTCGAGCCGCTTGACATATCACGATGTTCCATTCTCAAATATCAGTGTTTGTATAACACCAGAGAAAATATTAAAAAACAAATGTAACAGAGAACAGCTGCAATAGTTTTAATACGAAACATGTGGTAAATATTTAAATCTCATATCAACATGCTCAACATGTATTGTATGATTGGAGAATAAAAAGAAAAGCATTATTCAAATACTGCCAATGAGTATTTATATGGAGATGCTCCAGTGACTAAACCGCTAAATGGTTAGGAGACTATATTGTATTGAATAAATTTGAAAATGATATTCTGTGAAATATATAAAATTGACTATGTAGTCTATATCTGAATATAATATATGATTGATGCAACTAAAAAATACATGAACAAAATTTGAATGATGGTTAGCAAAACAATAAAAAATTTAAAAAAACAATAAAACAGCCCATGAGAGGAGTTTGTTTGTCTTGTTATCTTTTTGTCAAATGGAAAAAATCGCAAAGTTTAGATAAAAGTGGTAATAATGCTAGGTGATTTAAATGGTGGCAGCTGGGCTCATCCCCAATGACATTAACACTGTAAAACACATGAAAACGTTAAGGTGAGGTCTAAAACGACGATGTGCGTACATACAAATACAGTGTTCTATACAAAATACACCCACATCTCTCCCGCCACGGCTGAAAAGAAAACTAAAAAATAAGAAATAAAATTAAAAAAAACTCTGAAAAAAGTTGCAGTAAGGATAAGAATACGTACCACAACAACAAGCAATCGCAAAGCATTCTCGAGAAAGGGCGATCAATCAGCAACAGTGAATAAACATTCTAGCTCGAAACACTTAAGGGCTGCAGCAAATATGATTTTCCAGCAAAATAAAACCAATAAGCCCTCCAGTGTCGGTTTAGCGATATTTCAGAGGAAAGCAATCTACAGTTAGAATCCAGCAAGATGCAATGTTAAAGATTGTTTGTTTGTTTGATTGGGGTTTACCGTGGTACTCAAGGCTATTTCACTTATATAACAACGGATTGTTCAAATCACACTGTCCCTTGCCTAATTACGATGGAAAACCAAGAGGAAACCTCGTAAAACCAGCCTGGCGATTGCCAGAGCAACATCGTGTGGTTCACTCATATACATTTGTGTCGACAGACGGACTCGATCCCGTGAACGGTACATCGAAGTAAGATTAGTAAGCGCATTCGCTAACCACTACGCCACGACCCCTCCCCAAAAGATTTCACATATACTGAAAAGAATTTTACATTTGACGAAAATAACTCTTCATGTGTAGAATTCCTTTTTTATTTTACATATCTGAAATAGTTTTTCACACAAGTCAAATCTTGTTAACATAAGTAAAAAAGAATTTCAAATTTGTGAAAAAGAGTTGTACATAACTAAAATGGAAGCATTATTAATTCAACATATGTAAAATAAAGGTAGAAGTGATAAAACAGCTTGCCATAGGCGATTGAGAGTTCAAAACCATGGACATTTTTAATTCTATATATACTTCTGTGCGTCCTGGGAAAGTGATGATGATAAAGCCGACTTAATGTGTATACCTCAATTAATCCAGCTATATGAGAAAAATCCATTCGACATCCAGAATTCACATCTTTCTTTCTGGTAAGAATCCACCACAGAAAATGTTGTGTCCAGTATCGCTACGGAGTTTGGAACGGGAAGCCATTCTGGGCTGCTCACATTGCCAGTTCGGGCAAAACTTAAAATTTCTTTTCGAAGAACTCTCTGAAATGCACGATCGGATTCTTTTAATGGATAGTAGTCCTTCATGCTGCCAAAAAACGCGAAGCTATCGATGCAGTGAAACGCAAATTCTGGTTTAAAGGGGAACCCTAAGTAGGAAACGACCGAGGAGGGCCTGGCTGTAGCCACATACGTATGAATTGGCTTGCTACCTGGTGGCTTTGCCATGGCCTGAGACAGAAGAGCTGTAGCACAAATTATTCGAACATCTGACGTCATCGACATCAGGAGAGATTCGGGGCTGCTACCATTTACAAAAGGGTAGAGTTCTAAGGCCCGTTTACTGATCTGAGGTCCGAATGTGTCCAGTTTTGTTCTCACGTAGGTTTCATACAGCGTCTTGTTCCAAGTTTTGATATCAATGGGCGTGGGCAAAATGTCCGTTTCTTGTGCTGTGTTGCCTGAATAACAGAGTTAATTACAAACCAGTGCTTTTGACGAGATGGTTACATCGGCGATAACATTAGTTCTAATAATAATAAAAGCAAAAAAACAAAACAAAAAAACAAAAAATAACAAACAAACAAACAAATCAAACAAATAAACCAAATAAGAAATCAAAAACAGAACAAGGAATACTATCAACAAAATGATAAAAGTAAGCTTAATGATTTGGCGAGGAATGTCCTACAGCAACCTTCATTTTGTAAAGACCAATTCCTCGCTAAGTAATGTTTGTTTGATTGGGGTTTAACGTCGTACTCAAGGGTATTTTACTTATATCACGACGGAGTGTCAACTTCACACTGCACCTTGCCTCATTACGGTGGAAAACCGTGAAGAAACGTCGTAAAACCCACCCTCGCGATTGCTGGAGCCACAGTGTGCGACTTGCCCATATATCTGATGGTCGACAGACGAACTCGATCCTGTGAACGGTCGTAAAGTAATAGTCCCAGATCAAAATGCTATAGATCATAAACATAAGAAAGGAACTAATACACCATTAGGCTCATAATCTTCTTTGTAGACAGGTCATGTCCATGAGAAATTAACAAAAACAGTTCCGAAAAACGTGTTTGATGAAGTTTAGGGAAACAGAAAAGTGTGTAGTTCTCAACTCCATAAGTTCTTTATGGTAAATTACGGATGCAGTACACACCCAAATGAAAGAAATAAGTAAATATCCATAACTGTGTAGACATTGAGATTTGTTTAAAATGAAGAGAAAGAAAGGTCTACTCGTCTTCACTGGGAATCATACGCTGGGACTAACAGGATAAGCTCTCTAACGAACTGAATTACAGAGGCTGACTCTTCAACAAACATGTGTAGAGACAAAAGTCTGCATCTGACCCCCGGTAATTGAACTTATGACCTTTATAAAAATTAATGGTATGTGCATGTGTTTATTATTGGTATAGTGTCGTTATTCATGTTTTGTTATCAATACCTATTATGACTGGAACATCAATTGTTTCTTCTCCATTATTCCAGGCTGTGAAAGGTACTTTTGGGATGAGATCACCTGTAAACAAAGATTGGGTTCAACACAAACAAAGATTTAGTTTAAGCACAATGTGTTATAATAGTTAAACTTGGGAGGTTGAAATAACAGCCGTATCGTGATTTGTATCTTAACTCTTCAACCTGAGTTTACTCACATAACAGCGACTCCCCCTCCCCCTCAATCAAGTTTGCTGGTTGATTGATTCGAGTTTTACGGTGCCCAAAGTGTCTCTAGACGATCATTGACACCAGAAAGTCATAAGATGTGAAGTATTTTGATCAAGTTTGGACGTTAATTTTCATACTGACCTCTGTAAAGAATCTATTTATCATGCAAGCATTTAATTGGCATACCAGAAGATATCGGAAAAACCCCATAATCATTATATTTGTCTATAGGGGGCTGAAGTCTCGCTAAGGACTCGTTTTGATTTCGACTACCGGTGCCAAGTCATGTTTTGGTTACATGCAAAATGTACAGGACTAGATTTTTGCTTGGTTGTATCGGGTTTCTAAAAGCAAAATAAGTAATTTCATTTAATTTCCACGGTAAAAAACGCTTATTCAAATAATTTGTCCGCCTCAGATTTTTTAAAAACTTTTAAACTCTTATCAAAATAAAATCTGTCAGCCCGCCCGCAGCAACAACACATGTTAAACGCTATCGGCGCGATTTGTAAGGAACACACGAAATTACCTCAAATACACGGTTAGACCTGAAGAAGCTGGTTTGTCTCCAAGGTGCTACCTCGTCATTATTGAAGTTTGTTCATATCTTATTGTAGCGATCAACTGGAAACTGTGCAAAATAGCTCATAAAAACGGCAAAGTTCTATTTAATCTCTAGATTTAGACCAATATAAGCTTGTCAACATATGGAGACTATTAACAGGAATTGATTAAATTTCTTCTTCGGATTTACTTTTCTGAATGGTTTTATGGTTATACAGTCGAACCCGCTATATTGCATAACCAAAATGCCACGTGTTGTTATGCAATTAACCGATCTTTTCGATAAACCGTGTTGATGGAATGGGGAGTAGGGTATCTCTCTTTACTCTGCATTGTGTTGGCTAGGTTACCGAGCGATCTATCTGAACGGCTTGCGATAGTAAACAATGTCAACTAACAAGATTTCTTGATACAAATAAAAAAAACAAAAACGAAACTAAAAAATAGCTTTTGTACAGCTTTATTAAAGAGGATAAACGTTTGCCTAATTGAATAATTTGCATTGTGTATAAGGATTTGTATCATCTATTTCTTCAACAAAATCATTGTCAGAAGGATGTACCGGTACAGACGATGCAGTTTCTACGGTAAACATAGCTTTTTTGAAGCAGTTCACAACTTTACAAAGGTTAATCTTTTCATCTGGACATGTTTAGACTAACGGTGAACTCCCGTTTGAATGATTTTAGCTGAACGCCAATGTATACCGTAATACATCTGTGTTCATTTTATCGCGGTTTTAATGCAACTGTTATCACTAAATTCTAATCATAAATGCAGATCGTGCCTTATTATTAAATTGAAGCCACATACAAGCCGGAATAAAACGCCGGTAGTATCAACGATGCAGCTGGGTTCCCGCCGTATCGACGGCCATTGCAAAGATGTTGTCTTATGCGATTATTGAATGTTAGGATTGTAAAAAACCCACAGATGCTATGCTTATCTCCGATTTATTCCTTTAAACGATATGCATATAAGCGGACTCTTTAATATGGAGTAAGATACGAAATGGTTTGGTACTTTGAGTTTCTATGTCTTTATGCGGATTATTCGTTTCACCGAGTTGCGTATAACCGTACCCGACTGTATATCGAGCAATAATTCATTCTTACCATCAATGACAGGCAATGCTCCATCAAAACCACCGCTTACTGGAAGGTCCATTAGGTCCACCATTGCCCAGTTGGGATACTCAAACCAAGGGACCGCCTTTAACACTTCATCTGAGCTTAGTTTTCTCAGGCAGGCAGTGTCTGTACAATTTGCATTCTTCAGAAACACTAAATTATCTTCAGAAGCTTCTGCCAATGTTTTATTGAAAACCGGTGAAGAACTTAAAGACCAGGCACCATGGAATAGACCCTTAGCTTTAGGTATTGCCAGCAAGGCGTTTATACTTGTACCTCCGGAGCTCTGACCAAAAACTGTTACCTATAAGAGAAAATAGGTATATAGAATGGAAAGCAATTCGTAGCTGGGACTTTGTAGTTTCATCATTTCAATATTGCCCCCAAACACTAAGAGGTAAAATCATTATAAGGAAAGTAAAGACTTAGACATAACATGAATTTGAAAGCTCACAATGTTGGCAACTTATGGTGTAGTAACTTATCCCTTCCTTACCCTATTGGGGTCTCCTCCAAAGACTGCAATGTTTCGTTGCACCCACTCTAGAGCGAGGATTTGATCTCTTAAGCCGTAATTCCCAGAGGTCTTCTTTTCGGATTCATCTGAGAGTATGTCCAATGCCATGAAACCAAAGGCATTTAAACGGTAATTCATGCTGACATAAACAATATTGGTTTCCTTGGCTAGTTCCTCATCAGGACTATATGTCGGGAAGTTTCCATCCATTGATATAAGATAGCCTCCGTGGATCCAGACCATGACAGGCAGCTTTTGAGCGGGATCCAGTGTCGGCGTCCATACATTCAGATAAAGACAATCTTCTGATCCCGAATACGTTTTAAAATCCAAGAGACTCGTTTGAGAACACATTTCTGCGAATTTACTTGCGTCGATCGTGGAGTTGTCACAGGAGCCCGTACCAGGCTGGATTGGTTTTGGCGGTTTCCATCGAAGATCTCCCACAGGAGGTTCAGCGTAAGGAATACCACGGAAGACATAAGCATCTTTGGATTTCAACCCCTCAACTTTAAAGCAATCGATGACAACTTTTGCTGCTTTGTCCGGTTCTCCAGATTTCATCTTGATGACGATGACGACAATAGCCACAATGAGGATAACAAATACAAAAATTAAACATCCTATTCGAAAAATCTTGGACTGTAAAATACCTGAACTGCGATTTTCTTTGTGTTCCTTTGACTGCTTCAGGGGATGTTCCTCTCCTTCTTTCTCGGAAGTGGGCACAGAGCTGTAGTCCTTGTCACTGCCGGCCATTTTGTAATCGGGATGTATCTCAAATCAATGTTAATACTGGTCACTCCGAAACAGACTGACGATATTACTGTCCCACCACCGGTAACTCCTGCAGAAAACAATCCGTTAAAAGGGAAATTAAAGGAAGATTAAAAAATCTATTGAATTGAATTAAATCGCTTTCCTAGGTCGACACATTAAAAAAAAAGACGCCATATCCGTATTCAAACCATCCATCTGATGTTGTGGTTGGTTAATTACCAAAGTCATAACGGGAGAGTCTGTTTGCGGTAAGGCGCATGCGCAGTTAGCCGAGTGGAGCGTGCCGGGCCCAGTGATGCGTTTACATTGTACGTTCAAGTCACCGAACCGTGCTCGACCCGGGCCGAGCCCACCACTTGTTAGGGGGTTCGGCCCAGTTAAATCTAGCACGGTGCCGAGCCCGCTTTACCCGTTTACATTACTCTGTTTTCTGTCGTGCCGTGCTCGACCCGGCTGAATACTGACAGTGTAAACGGGGCTATATGGAGCGATAAATTTATCCAAGCGTTGAAATGACTTGGTGGGGTCAATAATTTTGAGTGTAAGGTTTTCTTTTAAACTCTTGCTGTTTCTTTACAAATCTTACTGTTCCTATCATAAGTTCATTCCTTGTATTGGAATTGCGAAGCATTTGCTACCGTTCAGTTGTTTATAAATGTTCCTATCCTTAGTTTACTGATGTTTGAATTAATCTCAGTGTTTTATGGCAGCTCGCTTAGCTCACTTGAGTATGGAGAGTTCTTCATGCTGCTCTCATTGGTAAGGGGCAACGCGACGTCTATCACCCGATGATGCCTTTGTTGCGTCTGCTAATATCAATGTTTTTTGGCAGTGAGATCGGGAGTGGGTTCCATCGCGTCGTCATATAGGGGGGATTAGTTTAAGTACAGCCTAAAACCAGACACAAACGAATCCTTATGTGTAAATTTGGCTATAAGTTGGGTATGATATATGTCTACCTTTATCCTCTCAATTACTTACATAGACAAGTATTACCATTTCTCGATATGTATAGCTCACTCACAGCTCGAATTTCTCTGTTGAAAAAATAACTGTTCCTTAAGTGTCATACATAACTATGCTTGAAACTGCCCTTAACCAAACCGCTCAAATGTTCTTATAGAGAGCTAAATCGACACTTCCTAAGTAATACAAATGATGTGTATATTACTGGCGCCGATAGAAGAAACCAAGTAGATTTAATCAACCTAAACGGTGCTGTGGGATTCAATTGATAATTAAATTAATTGAATTACTCAAGCGATTTTGCCACCGCTTGGTAGCCTTGCATTACATGTATCGAGTATCGAATCATCTAATTAGATTCTCAGTAAATATCGACACAAGTCTGTCAGTCGTCCTGGAATTTAATTTCTCACTAGCGATATCCCGAGAAAAGGACGGGCATCGCCTACACGAACAGTTTCAGAATAAGATTCCCCCGTATTCTCAATGTAATCTAGGTCAAGGGTCTAATTGACACCTTTTAGCTAACATCAAGGGATATGGAGATTTACGCTGCCAAGTTAGCCTCATGTAGGAGCGAGTGATTATAACTTGTCAGAAACGACAATAATTAACCAGTCGGAGTCAGGGGTTTCTTTAATTTCAAGAGCAACGGTTATCCATAAAGGAGTGCAATCCAGCCCGAGATTCGGTTTTAGCTGGACTTTGAGAAATAACAGGTGCATTGATTTGGCACGATTACAACACTTTGGGGGCATAACAAAACCTAATGTCAATTATCCGTTTAAGCGAGCTGATTTTGGTGCCCAACTGTTGGAGAATATAGGTCTCATATTTTAATACTAGTGAGTTTGACTCATTATGTTTGCAACATTTAAGCATACTTCATGATATTTCTTATGGCAAAGAACATGGAATTTCTTGCTGTTTTTTTTTTTTTCGTGTCATTGTTTGAAAAAGGCTGACCTTTTTCAGTGGAAAACGTGCATTTTTAAGCTTCCCTGGTCAGGAAAGTCCATGTCGAACGCTGGACTATTTAAAGCCGAAATTGTTCTTACCTTCTGAAAACACAACCTGGCAAATTAAATATTAAGCTGAAGTTAATGTCTAAATTATTTGACATAAATAGGTTCAAAATAGAAGAGGAGCGTCACCGTATACTAAGCCCTTCAGTGCGCCTGAAATCGTATCCCTTGTCTTTATAATCGAACGAATGCCCAGACCTACGTTACATGCCTTGTTAGATTCAGATGAAGCCAAAGTTTTAGGACACACACATATTTTGATGAGTTTGATGTACGATGTACCAGCAGGGAAGAATTCCGATCTAGATTGTCACTATGTCAAATGTTCCCCATGACGGCTATAGCCATCATGAATAAAAACCGCTATACATCTATACATGTACACACTATTGACACAGCTAATTAGCAGACTTTCTGCATGTAAAATACATAGTATCCAGGCGGATCTGCCAGAAAGAATAAACATTAACACATGTAATGCAAATACTAACAAACCATTAGCACTACACAAGTGAAAGGAAACATGAAATAAAGTGAGTCTGGGTAGACAACCTGTCTTCAGCAGTTATGTAATATGATGTTGGTAATGTATTGATAGCGTACATAATCACATTAGCCGTAAGAGCTGTTTTGACAAGTGATTTGGCAACTCATCATGGATAAGAGGTGATTTGACAACTGACTCGGCATCTCAGTATGTATGGTGAACTTTTCGTGCCACATCGCTTCTCTCTCTCGAACATTGGTTGGTATTCAGTAAATTAATTAATGAATATACGTACTGTATTGGTGGGGATCATCATGAATATTTATTGAATATACATGTATTAATCAATACAATAGATACATAAAGAGTAAATACCAAGCAGTCCACCATATGTGGGTTACGTTGTCAGTTACTAGATATCCATGATCTATGAAGATCGTTTTCCAAAACTGCTGATTACAGACAATATATTCACGCTGACACAATGTTCTTTTCTGACCGTTGAAAGAGCCCATTTAATGGCAATGGTCTAACATGTATATCAATGCGTTAATGATGTAATGTTCTTCCAGGAAGCAGATTTGTTTGTGATGTTCTTTATTTGTGTCCGTCGTCATATAAGTGAAATACCCTTGAGTACTACGTTAAACACCAATCAAGCAAACAAACAATCTAAAATTAGGCAATTCAAAAATTTGTATTTTTCGTAGCTATGGCGAAGTAGAGCTCTGTCACGTGACTTCCTAGGAAGAACTGATGACGGGGGTTTATCCCAAAGATGGTGCTGGGTGATACTTGGTAGTTACCAAATGCGTTGAACATTGTTATGTTATGAAGGCATATTCTTTCTGTGCTTGTAAGGCCAGGGGCTAATCGCTAACATCACAGCACGAACATTTTAATACCATGACAGTGGTCAAACGACTGGGAAATGATTAATCGAGAATTCATGATAAAAGACTGCAAGAGCATAGTTCTTTATTTCTCCAAGGAAACCATATTTGTCCATTAACTGAACTAAATCACAAATGAAAGACAGCATGTAAAAGACTATCAATCTTACAACAGGAATATGTTTTCACGCCATATTGTTTGGTTTCCTTAGAACTAATAATTGGTTAGAAACAAGCGAGTCTTGTAGGCTACAAAGAAGCTATCGTTTAGTTGCAATGTTTGGAGTCTCACCATGGAACTCCCCGACTTTATCCGGCATCTCCCTCGGATGATCTTATTTCAATATCGTTTGTCTTCCTGTGTGTGTTGTCATTGACGTCTACAGTGAAAATAACCTTTAATACAGCGTTTAACCACAATAAATCGAATTCTCGCTGGGACCATTTTGTGTAACACCTTGAATCGTTTCCGAGTTGCATCATCTAATAACTTCCGCTGTCAGTTGACTTGAAGGTAATCGAAACTGACGAATTTATTATCAAAATAACGGAAACGTTCGGCACCTGGTAAGCAAATTACCGACAAGTCTGAATGGTTGATGGTAACTCCCCTGCTAGAGTTAAATTAAATTAAAGATAAACCATCACGATTTTGGAATAATCTCAAGTTACTTATATCTACAAATACATATCTGGAAATAAATGAAGAGCCCTTGTCTAAAAAACATCATGTAGGGTGCAAGGCAATTTTTGGTTGATTCACAGAGGTAACTTGATTTGTTTTTCATTATTTCTGATTCGATAAATATTGGAATCAATTTTAATCAGCATTTGGATGTATTACATGCAGTTAAGAATTAAAATTGCAAAATTCAACCATTGACCTTATTAAACATCAAAGAAACGTAAAACAAACAACACAACTGATCTGGGTTTTTTTGTAATTGAAGAATGTTATTTCTGGCATTTAAATGAGTTAGTTGCCAGATCGAAAATAGGCACGGAAAGACATGAATCATTTATCGCGATCCGCATAGCTCACCATCCATCGAAGCTTCATGGACGGATCGAATTTCATCGCTGTATGCTACATAAAGTCCCTTTTCTCGTCCCGGAGGAATTGCCTCTGTTATGCCGTAACTAGATCGAAATGAGCTGGCGCGTTCTCCGATCAACCCAGCTTCTTAATTAATCTGAATTATCATGATGGTTAAAAAAGCCCCTTGCTGTTTTAACGATCGGTCGCATCTGTTCACCGATTCGGTACGCACCTTGCGAGGCCTGCTGTGTGAAGTATCTGGGCGGATGATGTAGTGTGATTGACCGTCGGGTTTTCTCATAGACCCCCTCTGATAATTTACTTCCTCGCTGATCCCAGATATTATCAGCACTTTTCTCTATAGGCCTACCCAAGACTGGATTAACCAGAAAACAAAAAACATAGAAAGTCAAACAAAAGTAATTTATTTGTAATTTTCAGATAAATTAGTCAGCCTTTACCCGAAGTCTGGTTATATCTGCTCCTATATAACCAGACCACAGTTCTATTCTTTACAGGTAGTTTTTCTATCACTGGGCGTTTTTCAGATAGATAAACTTTTCTGTTTGCATGAAATCTAACAATTTCAGCTTTGCAATACCCATTTCCCAAATATACGATGTTTGAAAACATAGAAAACAATTTTAGAGAGACAACAATTCACCGTAGAAATTCGCTCTAAAAACTAACAGATAACCATATGATACGATACGTCTATCAAGACGTTGATAATTTGTGGTAAATCGGTAGTGCTACGATAGTGTTATCGGAATGTTTCTTTATAAACAGATAATTTGTGGCAAATCAATAGTGCTGCGATAGTGTTATAGGAATGTTTCTTTATAAACAGATAATTTGTGGCAAATCAATAGTGCTACGATATTGTTATCGGAATGTTTCTTTATAAACAGATAATTTGTGGCAAATCAATAGTGCTACGATAGTGTTATCGGAATGTTTCTTTATAAACAGATAATTTGTGGCAAATCAATAGTGCTACGATAGTGTTATAGGAATGTTTCTTTATAAACAGATAATTTGTGGCAAATCAGTAGTGCTACGATAGTGTTATAGGAATGTTTCTTTATAAACAGATAATTTGTGGCAAATCAGTAGTGCTACGATAGTGTTATAGGAATGTTTCTTTATAAACAGATAATTTGTGGCAAATCAGTAGTGCTACGATAGTG